>CM022885.1:6663320-6810180 GCA_012654025.1 Pachypsylla venusta
CTATCTCATTCAAAACGCTAATGTGATGCTGAATGCTATCTCATTCAAAACGCTAATGTGTTGCTGAATGCTATCTCATTCAATACGCTAATGTGTTACTAAATGCTATCTCAATCAAAACGTTAGTGTGTTGCTGAATGCTTTCTCATTTAAAACGCTAATGTGTTGCCGAATGCTATCTGATTCAAATTTTCTAAACATCATGTTCAATAAAATTACTTTTGTAAAAAAATTGTGTAGATAAATTTTAACTAAATGATAATAACTGATCTTGTCATTTGTCAACTGGTCTCGCGCCCCCTTTGGCTTGCCTTCACTCCCCCCACATTGGGAATCTCTGATCTAGAGGTCCCCATTGACCCTCACTATAGATTCTAGTGTTAAACGATAAAAGCTAATAATTGACAGAACAATTATATTTTTTTATAGCCAACCAAAAAACAAGCATAGAGAATATTAATTACCAATTCATTTGAGTTTGAATCGTGTTAGTTAAAGTCATAACACCTGATACTTAGAGAGATATTGCTATGTTCACATCAAGGTCATTTAAGAAGATGAACCGTGGCCGGAGTATCGTGACATCTCTGACCTTTAGTAAAAAAAAAAGAATATTTTTTTTTCTTTACAGGGTCGTAACTTTGAAACTTTTATTTTAATTATTTTTTTTTCTAAAATACAGAAACAATGCAATAATAACAATTTAGATTTATTTTAAATGTTGTATTTAAAGAACGAAAAAGTTGTGTCGCTTATAAGATCGTTCAACACACGAACCCTTGGTGCATGATGTATTATGGAAGTACCTTGTCACCTATCATGTGGTTGGGCTCGGTCAAGAACTTTAGGGTATTTCGCCGTGGAATACACTGCCTGTATTTTATAAAGAATGGGCATGAAATCTAGTCTCTTATGTGAATGTGGAGAGATAGAAGATTTGAATCAAATGAGATGCCGGAAAGGAAGAAATTGTAAAGAATTTTATGATACTATCTTACCATTAGTCAGAACATTTCCAATTAATAAGCAATCCGTCAAATTTGAAATTAATAACCTTATTGTATGAATTTGTAAATGTAGCCACTCCAGCTTCATTAGTTGACGGTTCTAAATACCGAATGTTTGCTGTTAGGAAGTGCATCCTGCCTTTAAAAACTCTGCTTCAAATTGGTCTATGAGAAGAAAGCGGGGGTTACCGTGCCAGGAAAGGATACAGCTAACGAGAGTAGGCACTAAACACAAGTTTGTAGCATGGTAGAACTTAGGAAGGCAACGCCAACCCCAAATAAAATTGGGAAAAAGTGAAAAGATTATACAGATTTGTAATTTGTTCGATTTGTGGTATTATTTTTTTATTACAAATATTTTTTTCACTGTATTTTCTAAAAATATTTAGATTAAGCTTAGATAACATAAAATTGTAAAAAAATAAAATAATTATCATTGGCTAGTAGTGTTTGAAAACTGATTAAGCCAGATTTTTTTATTTTTTTTTGATAAAAATCGGAGAGCGAAAAAAATCTGTTTAAGAGCCCTTTGTAGAGGTATTATGTATGTATCAGGTATGTGTCACCTATCGATGGAGAGCCTCAGTGCATTTTGCCTGTATAATACACTACCTGCTCAGGTGAAAAATGCAGAGATTCTGACTGGCCTTAAAATATAAGTTTTGTAATTAATTATAAATGGTTCATTGTATTATCAATTTTTATTGCTTGGTTAAAAAAACTCAATTCTGTGAGAATTTGGCCATGTTGAATAATACCATAAAGAAAGTAGGTAAATGGATAACGGAAATAAAAGATAAGTAGGTAAATGGAATCACAGGAATACTAGATATTGGAGATGTTATTTTTTTGATAAAATGAAAGTGGGTTTGGCCATTTTTTGTTCAGCATTGGATTACCGACAGTCCGAATAATTAATTTTGTGCTTCCAAAGGAAGTGAATTGATAAATTATATTATTAATATCTAAGCTGTTGCAACAGAGCGATCTTCCTCCACTTTACTTGACATCTTCCTGAAAATTAAATTTACTTGAGCCTAATTTACTTGAATCTACTTAATAATTATCTTCGGAGCATGTCTCAACTGTGTTTAATATATTTATTACTTTGATATGAACAAATTGTATTTTGCGAAATTATAAAAAAAAAAAAAAAAAATGCTGGCTTATTGCTAAAATATTTCATGTAGAGTTTTTAAAATTTAATTGATCTTTAGTTATTATTGTCACTTTATATACAGAGTGAAGATATCTTGCGAACGGCAGAAGATAAGAGCTGAAATTAGGAGTGTTTTGAAGATATTTATTAATATCTTTTACAGTTTTGGGTAAACATTGTTACATTGAGTTTTATTGTTATACTTAGGTACTAAAAATAGTAGATATCAGGTTAGGGAAAAGGTTTTAATTGTTCCTATGTCTAGAACTGTGATGCTATGCGTTCCTGCTCGTCTTGCCATTGCAAATGCAGATTATCCAAAAGCCTGTCATGATTTACATCTTGTAATCGAAAGAAAAATATCGAGCAAAGATGATTCCAAAAATAATGTTGGACTTTTTCTAATAAAAAATTCATTAAAAAGTACATAGGTACATATTTATAATCCAAAGGTTTCCCACCTATGGCACTACCCTCAACAAAGGACTCAAGATTTCCTACCTATGTCACTATCCTCAACAGAGGACTGAAGGTTTCCCACCTATGTCACTATCCTCAACAAAGGACTGAAGGTTTCCCACCTATGTCACTACCCTCAACAAAGGACTGAAGGTTTTTTTTAAGAAATGTTCGAATATCCGACCTCCACCATCCCTGCAACACTTGTTTTGGATAATCAGCGCTCTACTGTACGCCGAAAGAAATCATGCGCTTTTATATCTTTAGGTTAATAAATTTATCGTTTTTGAAAAAAAAAATATCTATTTTGGCGTCTGACCATAACCTATTATTGCGCATCTCATTTGTATTGAACGCGATTTATCAGTTTCATTCATTCATTTATTTTTATTATCATTTGAATAAAAAAATATTAATTTTAATGACTAGTTTTTTCCCCGTGGACACTGACGAATAGCAAAATGCTTGTTAGAGGCTTACAGATAAAAAGTTGATGGCCTTCATAGTCTAGTGGCTCATGACTGAATGTTTGATATACGAGGGTGTTGAATTCGATTCCCAAACATGGAAGATATATTTAAATCATGGAAATAACTTTAATTGATCTATTGTTTTTAAACAATTCATCAATAATTTAATTTAAGAGTTTCAGTTGATAGAGGAGGTGAATTCGTAACCAGGAGATTGTTGGATACAACTCCATTTAGAAGGGGTTGCTTAGAAAAAAAAAAAAATATATATACAGGGTGCGGCAATTAGTTCTCCCACTTCTCAAAAAATCGTGGGAGGAGCGTGGGGTTTGTGATATTCAACACGATATGACATCTAGTTTTTAGTTGTCGCAATGGTTTGGTCGAGCGTGTATCGTGCGTTCGTTGTCAAGTAGTTTTTTTAAAAAGTGAACCATTATAGCCACTCAGAGGGCGTTCCGCACAAGGTATGGTTTGCACTCCACGGATTCAGTTCCTGATCGAAAAACAATTTTGAGTTGAGTTCACAATTTTAGGACCACATCATCAGCTTTAGGCTGTATGGGGCTACCCATGCAGCCAATCGTTCTCGTGAGATTCCGCAGGACATGTTCCCCGGTCGCCAGTTTTGAGTCCCTGTGACTTCTTCCTGTGGGGTTACCTCAAGGCTGAGGTCTTCAAACATCGCCCCGGGACCCCTGAGAGCAATTCTGGAAGAAGTCATCCAAATTGATGAGGGTATGCTGAAAAGAGTCATGGAGAACTTCCGCGAAAGACTCCAAAAGTGCATCACTCGCCTAGGCCGTCATTTGGACGGCATTATTTACAAAACATAGATGGAAAAAAACCAACTAGAATACCCAAGCTTACAGAATACAAAATCATTTTTCAAATATCTCATGTTGTTTTTATTTACCAGCTCTTTCAAATGTGGAAGGAGGATCGTGCGATGTTTTCCTTACCAAAAATGGTTTAGCAGAGTGGAGCTGCTGATGAAAATCTCATCGTCCGAAATATAATTTGAAAATCAAAACCAAAAAATCTAAATAAATTCATGTGACCAAGAAAAAGAGGATCAGAATTTGCATTTGATTTGTTCAATTTAAGACGACTTTAAGAAACCCTATAAGGCTTGATGGGTCAAATCGAACGATCTTGGTGGCCAATTCACTTAGGTACCCTTTACGAGAGATTCCCACAAAATTTTCATGCAGAATATCCATCGTTCGATAGTAAAGTTTTATCATTTGGACGTGCTGCTCATGATGATGATTTGGCGAGTGTAATCTCGTATAATAATAAACAATAGATCAGACCGACATCATCGAAACAACATGGTGGCCACAGACTACCAATATCGACCTGCTCTCATTGAAAATCCTTATGTTAATTATAAGTGTTAAAAACTATTAACTTTTAAATAAATTATAACAAAACACTAATTAACATGTCCATCTTTAGACTCGACTAGACTGATGATGAATCGATTGATTCGAAACTAGTTTCTTTATAAATAATTTTAGATATAAATAGTGTTTTTGGTAAGTGTTTTGTTTTAATTGATTTAAAAGTTAAAATTCCTTATGTAATATAATTTTGTAGATTATTGTGAAATGGGTCCCTCATAGTAAAAATTTCAGTAAAATATAGACCAATCGAGATTGGTATTATATTTATACAGCATATTGGTTTAAGTATTATTTTCAATAATGAACCTTTGGATTTTATACTGATGTACCAATCTTTGCTCAATCGTGTGATGATGATGGAAATATGGATTATTTCCAATGCTATTAGTATGGAAATATTTTTTATGTCCGCCACAAGCTACCATCCAACATCGACCTGATCTTATGGAAACCCTACACATCTTTATTCAACAAAGTTATTCGCTGAGAACTAATTCTATAATAATAATTTTTCTTCATATTCGTCGAAAGTCATAAAAATTTAAAGAGCTAATAATATAATAATATCATTAGTGCTGGTCTATTTGTATTTTAATATACTTCTGGCGCTTACTATGCATGCACACGTGTAGAGTATATTATTTGCAACTCGAGCGTGTACTCAAAGAAGTTTGATTTAATTTAAGTAGCATGACGAATCCATGACTAAGAATTGAAAAACCCCTATGAAATATTAGATATGAAATACCAGATGTACCTGGGATACACCACGGGTCGACGAAATAATATTGTACCCCAAAATCCAGGTGCTACCAGGCCCGAAGGGAGGGGAAGGGGGGAAATGGTGGGAATCTTCCCAGGCCCGGGATTTCCTTAGAGGCCCGGTGAGAAAAGTATCATAATGAAATGTTTCATGTTTTTTTTTCTGAATAATAAATAAATCAAAAGTTTTGAAAAATTTTCAAACACACAAAATCAGAAGTTTAGCGATAGTGGCCTAATAACGGACAATGGCTATTGCAGGACACTGATTTTAAAATATAGTGCGGCCTTTCAGCTCGTACATCAATATATCGTAAACATTAACATCTGATAATCGAATTCTTTGTTGCCTTGAAGAAGCGTACACGCCTTTGCACATCAACTAAGTGAATTGCCTACTTTTACTTTTATTACTGCCCAGACGATGATTTTACATGAAAGAATAATAGACGGGTCCGTAAATTTTTCCACCCGGCCCGGATTTTCTGTCTACGGCTCTGGGTGCTACCATAGTGGAATGCATTTAATTCAAATCTAAATTTTAAGTTCAGAAATAATTTTGCAAAAAATCACAACCAATTGGGTGGGTGTCAGAAAAGAATCTAATGAAGTTTGAAAATTACTATATCTTCACTTGACTAAAAAATATTAAAGATGTTAAAGAGCTAACTAGTTTCGTTTTCTCGAGAGGAGGAAATATTTTTTAGTCAAGTGAAGATATAGCAATTTTCAACCTTCATTATGGTTATACTTGACATAGTATCCCTTTAACCAACTTATTTGTTTAGAAAAGAATCTGTTTTGTGAACATTTTTTGAAGAGTAAATTTAGGAATACTTTTTTTACTGTTACGTCTGCTTGTACTCTTTCGTATTGTTCAAAAGTAGATTGCTTTGCTTTCGTCTCAAGATGTGAAAATGTGAGATCCAAATCGCGATTGGTTTAAGTATTATATTTATACAGCATATTGGTTGAAGTATTATTTTCAATAATGAACCTTTGGATTTTATACTGAGATACCAAATTTTTTCTCATGTAATCTCTAATATATAAAATTCTCTTGTCACGGTGTTTGACACCATACTCCTCCAAAACGGCTTAACCGATTTTAATGAAATTTTGTATGTACATTCGGTAGGTTTGCGAATAGGTTTTTATATATAATTTAATAGAATTGAATGCCAAGTTTGTTGGGTAGGACGTGTTGGGAGTAGTATTGGATTAGGTTCCAAAAAATGAGATTAATGAATCGTGTAACAAGAAGAGGGAAAAAATGAGAGTACTGATTGGTAAAAAAATGCAGTATAGTAGACTGAGATAGTTTGGGCATATTGAAAGAAGGGATGTGTATCATATTGGGAAACAAGTTGATAGATTGGAAATTGCGGATAGAAGAGGAATAGGAAGACCAAGAAGAGAGAGAGAGAGAGAGAGAGAGAGAGAGAGAGAGAGAAAGAAAAAAAGGACATGACCCTGGAATAAGGAGGAACGTGGAGGAAAATAATTCAGGAAACTAATGCTGAGCCCATTGTGGAATATGGAGCCGCAGCGTGAATAAGATGCAGATACTGCTACGGTCAAATCTGACCTGGAGACCTTCGTGGAATATGAAACCACTGCAGATAGATGTGTGGTCACATCTGACCTGGCGACCATTGTGGAATATGAAGTCGTAGCATGAATAGGGGGCAGAAAGTGCTACGGTCACATCTGTCCTGGCGACCTTTGTGAAATATGTGGCCACTGCAGACAGAGCTGTGGTCACATCTAACTAGCGACCATTGTGGAATATGGGGCTACTGCAGATAGAGCTGTGGCCACATCTGACCTAGCGACCATTGTAGAATATGGAGCCGCAGCACGAATAGGAGGCAAATAATGCTACGGTCACATCTGTCCTAGCGACCTTTGTGGAATATGAGACCACTGCAGATAGAGCTCTGGTCACATCTGACCTGTCGACCATTGTGGAATATGAAGTCGTAGCATGAATAGGGGGCAGAAAGTGCTACGGTCACATCTGTCCTAGCGACCTTTGTGGAATATGAGACCACTGCAGATAGAGCTGTGGCCACATCTGACTTAGCGACCATTGTAGAATATGGAGCCGCAGCACAAATAGGATGCAAATAATGCTACGTTCACATCTGTCCTAGCGACCTTTGTGGAATATGAGACCACTGCAGATAGAGCTGTGGTCATATCTGACCTGTCGACCATTGTGGAATATGAGGTCATTTCAGATAGAGCTGTGGCCACATCTGACCTAGCGACCATTGTGGAATATGAAGCCGCAGCGTGAATAAGATGCAGATAGTGCTACGGTCACATCTGACCTGACGACCATTGTGGAATATGAGGCCACTATTCATGAATGAATAGAAAGTACAAAGAACGATTTGTACTGTTCAATGTTTATGATTAAAAATCAACTTGCAAATATTCAATACAGAAATAACTTTTTCAAAAAAAAATTTGCATACACTTCGTGGGTCGAGAGATATCTCGATGTGCTGCGATAAGTAAGATACTACGGAAGTTCATTTCTTCTTCTTCATTAACCTCTTCACGCCCACAATCTCAACCATATGAAGACTAAAAGCAAAATTGCTGCCCTACGTGCCTCAAATACAATCCCATTCATTTTGTAGTGTTCTCGTTTGCAGTTAAAATATTAACTTTTGTAAATATTGAAAAACTGACTAATCGTCGCTATGACTAATCTTAATCTTTCAACAAAATTCCTTTCTTTTGTTCCTCAAAGTTTCCCTTTTTGACATTTCTTTTGTAGGATTCACTGTGAGATCTTTTACTTTTTAGTTTAAATTCTTGCCACTCCTCATTCAGATATAACTACTTGTTCTGTGATGAACTGTCGAACTGATTCATTTCAGGTTTTGTATACGTTTTTAATTTGCCTTTTAATTGGCGTAGCATCGAATCTGTTCATCGGGTTGGGGCAGGCCAGTATCCACGTCAGGGTTTTAAGGGTTCAATCCCCCCCCCGAAAATTTTGAAAAAAAATGACTTTTCCTATAATCTCTTTATGGTAAAATTCCCTTTGCCGCGCCCCCTTTTCTTTAAATGAAAACCTCCCACGCCACCCTCCCCTTTACATTATAAATTATGAATGGGTATGGCTATCTCATTCAAATTGCTGAATGCTATCTCATTCAAAACGCTAATGTGTTTCTGAATGCTATCTCATTCAAATTTTATAAACATCATGTTCAATAAAATTACCTTTGTAAAACAATGTGTACATATATTTTAACTAAATGATAATAATTCCACTGGTCTCGCGCCCCCCAGTTTGTGAACCTCTGCTTTACAGGACCCCCCCCCTCCCCAGGAATAAAATCTTTAGATGAACCCCACCCCAAATAAAATCCTGGATACGGGCCTTGGCTGGGCAATTCAACTTCTGATCATTTGCTATATTTCTTATGCATACTACTCATTGATAGATTTACCTTTACAGCCAATTTTAATCTACTGGGAGCTGATGCATTAGTTGAGCTAAGCCACAACTTTGAATTTATTATTTTTGTTTTGTTTTTTACAAAAATGTCTTCGGGCAAAGATGAAACATCCGGTTTCAATGCAAAACTTTAAGGACCAATACACTCGCAGAATACTATCCCAGTTCATTTATCCATATGTAGAAATGGGGAATTTCTATTCGTGTAACTACAGTGGTCATCATCATTCATCATAGAATTAGCTCATAATACTCTACCAGTGGTTGCTATTACCATAGTTATACACTTGTCCTGAAGAGGCTGATTTATCCCGGAAAACAAGCATGTACCTACAAAAAATGGAAAAAAATATTTTTAAATTGTCGAACCGACCTGGAGTTGAATTCTACCCCCCCTCTCGTTGGCATCACTCTAGAATTTAGAACATTCACTGCATAGTGTAGAGTGTAGAACATTCATTGCATAGTGTAAAGTGTAGAACATTCACTGCATAGTGTAGAGTGTAGAACATTCATTGCATAGTGTAGAGTGTAGAACATTCATTGCATAGTGGAGAAAATTTTCTGCGCAGTGTAAAGCATTGCGGAGCATTGACTGCACATTGAAGACCTTCGAATTTTTGGCGGGATTGTATAGAGCTAGTTTTTTCCAGCAACACACTTGCTATGTATATCCCCGCCGCTCCGTTTTCTCGCCAACAAGCCCTAAAATGAAAAATTCCGATGTAGACAAGTATATTCTGAATTTCATTTCAATTTTCTGGAATTGACCACAAAAATCCCCCCCCCCCAAATTTGATATTATACGTAGACAAGTATATTCTCAAGTTCAGTGTTATTTTCTGGAATTGACCACAAAAAAATTCCCCCTAAAATTTGATATTATACGTAGACAAGTATATTCTCAAGTTCAGTGTTATTTTCTGGAATTGCCCACAAAAAAATTCCCCCTAAAATTTGATATTATACGTAGACAAGTATATTCTCAAGTTCAGTGTTATTTCCTGGAATTGACCACAAAAAAATCCTCCCCTAAATTTGATATTATACGTTCTAAGGTACATAGAATCCAAAAATCATCGAATGGTAAAAATTAAATTTTGACGGGTTAAGATTTTTGTTTCCCGAGTCAACCTCAGAAAAATAATAAACCCATGTGCTATTTTGGCAGAGTTTGTTTTCAGTGTGTCAATGGGTGAATGTGTTTGTCATAATCTCGTGTATAATGCCCACTTAAATTCTCATCTAATAACACGATTTTGTCAAAAAATATAATAAAAAAATAAGAGTTATTTACTTTGTCTTGAAGTGAATTAGAATAAGTAGGTAAGCCCGTTTGGCATGGTTCCAATTTGAAAAACAAAATTGGGCTTCAAAATGTTCAAATCACCACGATATCATTATCATAGGATGAACTAAAATATCAAATTTATGTCATCGGTAAAAGGTTTCATTCATTCATTAGTGGCATCATCGTATCCGATAATCCGATGGTAAACAGTTGTATGATGCATGACAAAATTTCCAAATAAGTTGTCTAAAGATTTTAATTTTCATTCGAAGAGACCCAAAATATGGTGAATACCTTGAAGGAAAACATTTTTTTAAATTTTTATTTTAATTTGAAGGCTGGCGAGTTTTTTCTTCAAAAATCAATCAATAGAGGCATCATCGTTTCAGATGTTTATTCCAAAGATTTTTACTTGCAGCACATTTTGAAACTTTGAAACTACTGGTAGCACATTTTAAAAAAATATACATCGTCTACAATGCATTTGTACAGGGAGATTTATTTACTGATCTGACGCTCGTATTGTGTTCGAGGTTTTCCGACTTCATCCTACTGTTGTAGAGGCATGGCTTTAACTATAGTGAGCACCATATTTTAAGATTCCCTTCTCTTCGGAACGTTTAACTACCTGAAGATCCTACTCGAGTACTCGACCTTGGGACCTTGGCATCGAAAATCAATTACAGTGGAACCTTTTTAGAGTTAGTTAAATGTTCCCAAGGAAATCCTAGGTAAACGACAAATCCTTCGTTAAAACGAGTTTTCGCTGTAGTGAGTATTTGTTATATCGGGAAATCGGGATCTTTATTGATTAAGATATCGCTACATCAAGATTAAATAGACACAAGTTATGTAAAGTTGGAAATATTATGTTCAAAACATTGTTTAGGCATGCGGAAAAACAAAAATCGGAGTTGAAAATCGTTATAGGTTGGTGGCGAGAATGATACGAGCAACTTCCTTCTATGTGAAGCTAAACTATGGAATAGCAAAGTTCAACCCCAACCTGAGGCAGATTATTTTCGTCATTAATTTGGATACGGAAAACCCATAAATAGAACTCTAAGAATTACCTAGGTGGTAGAAAATGTCTTCGGCCATTTGCCTTGCTCAGTGGTTAGGGTAAGTTTTTCGTTCCACCGAGGAATTTATTGTTCCGGTCAATACTAATTGCTCGAATCTGAAGATATTTTGTGTCAAAACATATTTTTCTTATTTTTTAATGTTTATTTGAAATTATATAAAAATGTTTGAAATTGAGCGAATCCGTATAGTTTTATTTCCTTGCAGTGTACCATGTCTAACTTGCTGAATAAATTTCATATGAGATGTATCAATATTTTTAATATTCATTTAAAATTTGGATTTTGTTTTTCTGTTGGAGTTGCTATAATCTTGATACAGGGTGTATTTTATTGCTCCATGTTATGTGGACACCATGTCTAACTTGCTGAATAAATTTCATATGAGATGTATCAATATTTTTAATATTCATTTAAAATTTGGATTTTCTTTTTCTGTTGGAGTTGCTATAATCATGATGCAGGGTGTATTTTATTGCTCCATGTTATGTGGACACCATGTCTAACTTGCTGAATAAATTTCATATGAGATGTATCAATATTTTTAATATTTATTTAAAATTTGGATTTTGTTTTCCCTGTTGGAGTTGCTATAATCTTCATACAGGGTGTATTTTATTGTTTCTATAAAATTGATGAGTCCACAGGGAAAAATATATAAGTCCACCTTTTTCTGAGAAGATCGTCTTTTTGACTTTAAACGCACATCTTTTTTCAGTGAATAGGTAGTTTTATTGATGAAATTAGCTTCAAAATCTCATAAGTTATCTTTATTTGACTTTTTTATTTTACTACGTCTTTTTTCCCCAGCTCCTCACGGGGTTAGTGCATTCCATGTATCAATTGTACTCGCACTATTATTTCTTGAGGAAAGTAAAGAAAACCACCTGGGAACCGCATGGAATTTCTTCGAAATCTGTTTGTTTTTTTGTTATCATTTATACAAAATTTTTCCTTTTTTCTTCTTAATAAGAACTGGCATATCTGCCCATTTTGGGCAAAGTTGCATTAGTTATTTAGGAGAAAGCAAAGGTGAAAAAAATATGAAATTTACGGAAAAAATTGTTATGACTATCTCTCAGATTCATGAAACATTGAAAGTGTACATTTTCATGCTTGTATATTTTTTTTGACATCTAGCCTCATTTTTTTGGTATGTTTCTGAATCTAGCATTACATGTCCGACAGCTCCCTCCATTCCTCCCAGAAACATTTCTACACTCAAGTTTCTCATTACATGAGCAGCAAATATGCTGATGTTGATAATTTATAATTATCCAAGATATGGTCTGCCCACATTGCTTAAAAAATTTTTGTTCTTTTTTCGTAATTTATTCCAATCTAATTATAACTTTCATAGTGAATATATGCCATTCTTGGATTTTTGAGATGTATCCTCATGGGCCAAGTCCACCTTTTTCGATATAAAGAGGAATTTCTTTGTGTTAAAGCTAATGCTTTGTCACAATGCACTTCCCCATGTTATTACTAAATTTTTGCCTTCGCTTGGATTCGAACCAACAGCCTCCTGGTTACGAATCCGTCATTCTTACCAACTGAGGTTTTCTTTTCTCAAGGGAAGAGAAATTAAGATTTTTTCGTTTTTGTAAAATAACACACAAAACAACACTGATGTAATACCTATAACGTATGCTCCCGACGTAATTAGATTACAGTCATTGAATTATTCTTTATAATTCAATTGAATTATTCTTTGGGGGGGGGGGTTATGCCAATTATGAGCCTCCAAGATTAGATGTACGATGACAATTATCTTTTTAGCAGCAAACTACAACTTCTTTAGAAGTTCATTTTCATTCTACATTTGGCTATCATCAGAAACGATGATGCCAATATTGATAGTTTCTTGTTCTATCTTCTCAAATAGGTATTCCAGTAAAACAAGAATTTATGCCTTCAGATTCTTTTCAATACCCCCCTGTATTTTTATAGGGTTTGTCAAATTTACCTGTGATGTACCTACAGTGGCACACCTTACCTCACATATGATTTTTTTTTTTTTTTTAAAAAAAAAAAAAAAATATCTTAAAATTATTGAAGATCGTCAGCGTCACTCATCAAAATAATGATACAAAATTATTGGCCGTTTATAAAATTTTACATATTTTTACATAGCATAGCATAAATTTTCAGTCCATTGTGATGGTGGGTAGTCAAGATAGGCTAAAATAAAATATCATATATCACATTGCCGCAAGTGTTACCGTCATAATTAAATAGGAATGTTTATTGTGCTCAATGATATCACTACATGTGAAGTCAGAATTATTGATTTTATTTTATAACGTTCCTGAGTGAGGTGCTTGGAAAGTAGTATCCCGTTCCCACTAAACGATTTTTTTACCGTGACTTTTTTCCCGTTGACGAAAAAAAATCATCACAGACAATTCACGTCGTCGAACGTCAATAATGAACTTTTTTTATATGTTTCCACTTGAAAAAAGGAAACGTTCATACCTAATTAGAAAATAAAAATTTCCTTATTTCTTTTTTCATTCTTCTCATGTTATTTCAAATCTTTCATTAATTCGAACTTTTTCATTTTCTTTCTCGCTTATTGGAACTTCTCAATAATTCGAAAAGTCCCTCCAACTTCGAATTATCGATAGTTGATTGCACTTGGAAATCAACCTTGGACCAGTAGAAGTGTTTGTTCTGACATTTTTCCAATTCCATGTATTATAGATACTTCTGCGTATAGTGTGTTCTGGTTTTGTACTTGGTGGTATGGTATCCCCTATCTTATATAGAATAAAAGTATATGTTTCTTTATAACTGAACGATATGTTCTAAACGTAAACACAAGCTCAGCAGAAATATAACAGTCTGATTTACAAGAATTGCTAGATGTTTGTTTTGTGTTTTACAAAGAAAAAATAATAACAACTTGAAAATACATTTTCTACTGGGTGCTCACTATGGGCCAAGTTCGCATCCACGTGGTGTATCCTGGGTAATGCTAAAGAACTAACACATGGAGCGACCAGACAATCATTAGGTCATTTTTTATTTTTCCAACTTAAAACAATCAGAAGTAAGCCCAGAAAAACAATAAGAAGCCAAGATTAAAACATACACAAACACACAAGAAAAAAAAAAAACAATTAAGCGCGCCGAAACCAAACCAAACCCAGGGCGTTGATTGGTTTACTTGGTCTCTTCCGAAACAATCTGGTTTGCTCTGTTTGTAGATATAGTCATAATGAATAATGGAAAAATGGATAGTGATCAAAAAGGAAAATAATTGAAAATCAAAAAATAAAACGAACAGTGCTAACATAGTAAATTACCAAAGTAATATTTTTCATCATCATCATGGTATAATTTACTGTTTATGTAGCCATGGGGCTGGTTTGCAACAACTCGCCGTGAGTTGTTGAACTTGAGAATCCTTACGAATAATGCAGTAGCTTTTCCTTGCTTTGTGCATGGGTAGATAATGGAAAAGATACCATTTCTGATCGTTCCTTTAGTCGCCTTTTACCACTGACATGGACTTGGGTGCCTTTTGGAAGTATTCTCTTTAAGTCAATGTCCTTCAAAGAAGAAGGAGTTTTTTTTTGGTCCAGATCGTCATTTTGGCAACTGCTTTTATCTTTCAAAATTTACTTAGCTTCAGAGGAAAACCTCTTCGTTTAATTGTGACGAAAACATTGGTCATCAATGAATAATCTTTTTATCCTCGAACTGAATGAAATCGATTAAAAAATAAAATTTATTATTTTCAAGACCCCCCGATTATTTGCATTATTAATCAATATATGATAGTGTGACAGTCGTTTCTGTTTGCTTGTGAAACCCTGTAGCTTCTGATGTAGTGGACATACTTAGCACTACATTAGTACATACTGTTTAATGTAAGTTTATGATAATGAAGCATATTTCAAATTAATATTAAATGCCACCTACATAGATGTACATACCGAATACCGGGTGTTCAAAAAAGAATTGAGGACTCTTTGATTGTTCTGATATCGGGTTTGTAAAGAATGTGGTGTCATGTCTTTTATCATTTAGTACAAGAAATATGTTGTTGAGAGTTCATTTGTGCATCAATGAATAATCTTTTTATTCATTGATGAGCAAACCAAGTCATTTTTCTGTTAGAATAGGTTTTCATTAAAGTTTTTAATTTTCTATGAGGCCATCTGATACCGAGCTTACCTCATCCCTTTGGAAGAACTGTCTCAACTTTCGTAATCAAAGTTTAACGTTAAAACTCACACGTTGAAATCACAAATATTTTCGTGATTTCAACTTTGTAAGTTCTTAATTTACTTGTCATTTTTGGACTTGCAAAGTTGAAATCACGAAAATCTTTTGCGATCTTCAAAGTTAAACATTGAAACTTAGCATCACCTCCCTCGTGAGATATTAGGGGGTTCTATATGAACATTGAACAACACGTTCAATGTTCTAATCTTTTCATCTTTGCATGACAATAATATCAATGAGCTGCATTTCTACAAATACATTGTTGTATTTTATATTTACATCATTTTCTTTATTTTTCTTTCAGTTAACAGTGGAGGATGAAGAAAGGAGGCGAAAGCGGAGGGAAAGAAATAAAATAGCAGCAACCAAATGTCGGCTAAAGAAAAGGGAGCAAACAATCAATTTAGTTCGTGTAAGTTTATAGGACACCTGAATTTGTTATCATTAGTTCGTTCACTTATCATTAGGTTGTTCACGTATCATTAGTTCGTTCACTTATCATTAGTGCGTTCACTTATCATTAGTTCACTCACTTATCATTAGTGCGTTCACTTATCATTAGGTTGTTCACGTATCATTAGTGCGTTCACTTATTAGTGCGTTCACTTATCATTAGGTTCTTCACGTATCATTAGTGCGTTCACTTATCATTTGTTTGTTCACTTATCATTATTTAGTTCACTTATCATTAGTGCGTTCACTTATCGTTAGGTTGTTCAAGTTTCATTAGTTCGTTTACTTATCATTAGTTCTTTCACTTATCGTTTGTGCTTCACTTATCATTAGTTCCTTCGCTTATCATTTGTGCGTTCACTTATCATTAGTTCGTTCACTTATCATTAGTTCGTTCACTTATCATTAGTGCTTTCAATTATCATTAGTGCGTTCACTTATCATTAGTTCGTTCACTTATCATTAGTCTGTTTCCTTTTGGATTATGGATTAATCGTTTTGTCCCCTATTTATGAAGATCATACGAATTTTCTTAAAAGGGTACTAAGAAGGTTTTCATCTTACTTTCGTTTTCTATATCTGGCTCATTAAAAGAGCGCAGAGTTATGTTTGATTCAAAGTTTTCTAATAAATGTATTTTGCAGATGAGTTCTGTTGACACCAAGCTCAAATTTCACCCTAATCTACTTTCAATTAGTAGCACTCTTGGGTTCGAATCCTGAGTTCGTGTATTTGACAATACAATTTATGGTACATCAATTTTCCCTAATAATTAGCTTCTAAGGAATTTCTAACATTTTTTTCCATTTAAAACGACCATATCTGTTGTCATAGGTTTTAAATAATTTTTCCTTTAAGTTTTCTAATACTCATCGCAGATACCTCATTCTGGCCAAAGTTTTTAATTGTCAATCTTGGAAGCTTATAATAGTCATGGGCCTCAGAACCATGTCAATCACTGCAATATAAGTAGGTACGTTAACCCTAGCATTGCCAAGGGGGAGGGGGGGTACAAAGTACCCGCGTTTTAGCAAAAAGCTTGTAGTAATCAAATTATGATACTTATTTTAATGAGACTTTTAATAATTGTCACAAACAATATTTTCCATCATAGTATATAAAAATATGTATGTTCTAAGCCTTCTAAAGGATGATATTGAAGCCAAACTTTGGGCGCGGGTACTTTATACCAATGCATGATACCAATACATTGATTGTCTAAAGCTACAATTAAAAGCTACCATAAATTGTCTAAAGTGTCTAAATTGTATAACTATGTATCACCTGCAAGAAATAAGTGTGTCTAAACACTGTCAAAAGACATTTGTCTGTGTGGGATGTCAAGAAGGACAAAGTTCTGGTTCAGAATAGATTTCCTAGGGTCTAGCGATTTTTTTTTATTTTCATTTACATTGTTTTATTCCTGGGATTTAATTTTATTTTTATGTAAGATAATAAGATAACAATTGATTTAGTTTATAATAAAGTAATAGCGACTTATTGTAATAAAAAAAAAATCATTTTATCCTTTATTTTGTTTGCGGGTACTTTGTACCCCCCCCTTGGCAGTGCACGTAATTGAATAGAGCTTGGCAATCCTAGGGTTAATAACATTACCTATAACATTGCTGATGGTGTAAAATAATACAGTACTTTTTGTATTATTTTACACCATCAGCTTAGATGGACTCGATCCGTGAGGATGTCACACTCAAGCAATATTCACATTCTCAAGCATGAGTATTTTTGCTATTGAAGTTAGTACCTAAGTCATTATTTGAAATTACCCCAGCGGCAACTTTTACGCTAATATTTTTTGTTTGATTTTTTTTACAGGAGTCTGAAATATTAGAAACACAAAATCATGATTTAAAATCTCAAATTGAAGAATTACGAACTCAAAGACAAAATCTAATCGATATGTTAACCTATCACAAGTCATGTTGTACAAATAAATTTTGTGTACAAAAATCAGTTAATTTTGAACCTTTTGACATTCCAGCATCTTTCAATAATCCATTCCAATCAACCACAACTAATAATAATAATAATTCTATCTTATCTTGTGATAATCAAACCAGTCGGATCAATTCAACCGATGTTAATTTTTATGATGAAAATGAATGTGTACCTCATTGTAGTGGAAATCTAGTAAATAGGGATCTTCAAGATAATATTGAATCAACGTATGAATTAGAAAGCGATACTAAAGAAGATATATTTTCATACTGTCCACCTGCTTATCAAGATGAATCTATATTTTACTGAAATTTTTTACTATCTGGGGCCAATTTCACAATAAACTACAAATTTGTATTACTAGTCTTGTTATCTATAATAATAAAACTCAATGTAACGATAAATGTGTGTGTGTATGTATCACTAATTGTTTAGCCAAAACGGTAAGAGATATCGAAAAATTGATTAGAATGGACCCCCACCAAACCATAGGCCCAAACACTAGAAAAAATGTCGAACCGTTTTCGAGGTACGGCCGAATTTAGCAGGTCATGTTCGGATATCTTAAATTTTGTCGCGACAACATATCAACTCAAAGCGAGAAAGTTTTAGGTTGCCTTTTAAACCTTATTTTGGAACATAGTTTGCAAAACACGGTCCAGCCGTTTTCGAGTTATAACCGTGTTTCCGATTTTTGTAAGGGGAATTTTCCTAAGCTTTTAGAAGCTCTAAAAGCTTAGCAAAAGTACCTTTGTAAATTCAATTAAATAAAAATAAATGATTAATATTTTTTTTTAAAAAAAATCATAGAATATACTATTAACTTCCGATTTTTGTAATGGAAGTCATAGAATACTATTAGCACGGGAACGGCCATGCATCTAAGGCGTTAAGCTATAGGCCGTAGCGAAGCACTGGCGGAACAGCTAGTTATGTTATATATTTCAATAAAATATTCTTTATCAACTACAAATAATAAGGCGGGTCACGAGCGCTTTCGTCTGTTACGACATTCTCAAGTAGACTCATATGACTAGTCTTTGAAAGATTTTTTCATTTGATAAAAAGAGAAAAGTAAAGAGCACTCCTATAGCATTACTATTGTCGTACATGGTCCGGATCTCGAACGTCGTCAACCGCCTAGAGAATTTGAGCAGTCTTCTTACCATATTAATTGGATGAGTTCCTCTCTGGGGTTTAGTGACCCGATGATACTCACTCTCCAATCAAGTAGGGCACTGAAATCAAAGATCACATGAGAGGCTGTTTCCTCTTCCTCCCCACATAGTCTTTAGGGAAAACCCATACACAATGGGTTTTCCCTAAAGATTCCCATATTATGTAGGTGTTTTCTGAGACCACAATATACCGTTATTAGTCCAGTGACCAGTCTCATTTGTTTCCGACTTAAGCAAAGGAGATCAGCAGTCAGAGATTTTGATGGTTCGGCCATCATTTGTTTGCTGTCGTTGTCCTGAAGTTTTAGTCCAGTGAAGTACATGACTCTCCCTCATCCATTGTCTCACCAAATTGCGTGCTTCAGTTATGATTGCCGGTTCAGGACTAATGAAGGGGGTTTCAGACCAATGAAGTACGCCCAAATGATAAAACTATCGCCACGATGTATATTCTGCATGATTGATTTGAGTGAATGGTCTCTCGCAGAAGGGAAACTTTTTCTTATGGGCTTTCCTGAAGTCGTGGGTCTATGACAATCGATGATCTTATTGTTAACATAACCAATGCCATCGCTCAGTTTTAGCCGAATAGGGTCGTCGATTTAAAACCTCGAAGTAATGTCCTGAGGTTCCGAGGTGGATGTCTTTATTTTTCTTAAAAAAATAAAATAATAATAATAATAAAAAAATCGAGAGAAAATCCGGGCCCTTTACTATAATGAACAAATATCTAAGGGTCTCTTCAAAATACCGGGCCCGGGGGGAGTACCTCCGTACCTCTCCCTCTCGATGGGCCTGCAGCCGAATCCATGCGGAAGGGTCATTGAAAGTTGGACCAGTCGGATCTGAATGTGCATTGTGACCATAATAAAGTTTTATCATTTGGACATGCTGTTTAATCGTGTAATTAGTCAAGGTGATTTGGTATGTATAATTGAATAATGAACAACAGCTTAGACAGATACCACCGAAACAACAATGCCTCACCAGGCTGCCAACTTAGAACCGCTCTTATTGAAAAACATTATACTATAATTATAACGTATAGCGAAACTACCTTTTCAAAAAGCAAATATTGACATTCATTTTATTGTGTTATAAGTCCCAGATAAAATTGATTTTTATAACCAATTAGCTATAGCTGTAATATTGATCTCTAAGACCAATTTATATCACTGTATTACAGGGAAATTCAGAGAACATCTGTGAGAGAAAAAAGTCAATGCCATTGTATAGGAATTAGAAAAGGTGTAGGTTCAACCGAACTAAACAGAGTGTAAGAAAAGTGCTCTCCTTGCAAAACCAATGGTTGGTGGCACCTATATATGTCAGAATAAATGTAAAAGCGCTTTCTCACGGAAGTACACGCCCCAAAACTTCCATTTGTTGTTGGTTTGCTAACTTTGTAGAGACCAATTTGGGTTTGAATGGCCACTCACTATTTGTTATAATTTAATTCTTCTTACTTTTTAGTCGTACGGCCATATTTCTGTGAATTTTTCGAAGAAATATTTGATATTTTTAAAAAAAAACTTATATACATTGAAGAATTAAGACCACAATATGACAGATAAAAGCAAATATTGACATTCATTAAATTTAATCTCTACAAAGTTAGCAAACCAACAACAAATGGAAGTTTTTGGGCCTGTACTTCCGTGGGAAAGCGCTTTTATATTTTAAATTAGCACTTCTCACGGAACACTACTTGATTCTCATTGGTTGACTTGTTTTTCTTTTCATTTGTTCCTGTTTGTCATTAAGTATTATTTGTATACAAGGTGTTTGGCTATAAATGAGACCCTTGAATAGAGTCGGTAGCTGAGATGAATCGGTACATACGAGTATTTCACGAAATTCAATAGTGACCGAGAAGTACCATAATTGAGATACAGGGTTGATGCTAATCTCCGTGCCCAAATTTTTAAGACCGCTGATTCTCAGCAATCCAGAATTTCTTATCGACTCATCAAGTTTCCAGAATGGCATGGAAGTGAAAGGGAATGCGATTCCCTGGCATATCTAAGACTAATAATATATATTAAATCAAAGTTGGAGAAGTTCATTTTGGACTCCTTATCTGCCATATTGTGGTCTGTAGATCGGTTATGCTTCGTCCGGTTCACTATTCAATTTCGTGAAATCTCTCCTACCCACCATATTCAAGGATCCAAATCTTTACAGTTAACACCATGTTCATAACTATTTATTTATTTAACAAAAACAAAAATTCAGGAGCTGCGTGCAAAATCGAAAAAAATCAGGTTTTGTGTGAAAGAATTTTGCGCATGATACTATCAGGCGCGAACACAGAGCACTTGAAGGGGCATTACAGTCGACCATTAACGGTTTACTCGCAAATCTCCGTTCTCCCGACAAAATCGGGGGTATTCCTTGCCTCCAGATATCCGTTACTGGATACTATTTGGCTTATGGGCAGCAATGGGAGTGATCTACTAAACTAATCACTAATATGTATTTCAGTTTTTCTCGTTAAAATCTTGAACCGTTGAAAAAAAACTGATTTTTTTTTTACGCAGCTCCTAAATCAAAAGTACTTTTTTAAGTAATTTGAAATGGAGTCATATTAAAGACATTGATAGCTCAAATTGTTAATTATTTGTTTAATGAAACCATCCTCACAAGCTATGAATCTGTTATGGTAAAGTGACGGATCTGTTCGTAACCTAGAGATTAGGGCGATTCGAGTCTAAGCATAGACATAATTTTTAGCAATAACACGGGGAAGTGCATTGTGACAAGCGTTTTAGCTTTAACACAATTTAAATTACTTTTTCATTTGTTTAATCAAATTTGTTTAGTGGCCATATTTTTTTATAGAAAAAGTTGATACCTCGATTAGGTATCTTTTATTACAGCTGTGTGATATTTCATTATTATTTCGTAGAAATTTTACATTTCATTTTTAAGGTAAATTATTTTCTTGTACGTCAATTGAGTATTTTAAACTTATTTTTACAAAATTTGGCTATACAGGGTGGTCCAGAATCTACATTAAATTCAATTATTTTCTCCACACCTGTTGGATCTTTTAAATTAATAAACATGCTTATCTTTGATGCGTTTTTTTCTATAATAATTACGTATGAAAAGACAACGAAGAAAAAAATAGGATTTTAACTCTAACAAATACTTTTATTCTGAGAAAATTAAGGTGAACAGAAAAAGTAGACCACCCTGTATGTTTCTCTTTTCGAAATTCTTACTTCAGCTCTCTTGAAATTAAGAGAATAGAGATTCTGTCTTCTCAACTAAGTTTGAAAAAATATGAGTTTATCTATATCAAGTAGGTTGCCATTTCAACATAATCGTTTAAGGAAAGCCTAAAAGGAAACCCAAAATTATTTTCTAGTTTTTATTTTAGTTCTTCCTTCGAATAACAATACTGTATTATTTGTTTTACTTTGTTTATTAACCCGTCGTAAATTTCACCGAAAGAAAAAAATGATTTTTTGGGAAATCTATGGAGGATTTTAAAAATCTGATCAAGGCTCATGTCATCGTAAAAAAAGCTCAAATTAAAAAATGACATAGCAAAAAATTGTTTTATTTTTTAGCAAAAAAATATTTTCTTTTGTCTTTCTTACAATTTATATTCGGCTAATACTATTCAGTTGAAACGATCTGTATTCCTATTTACCTATATCATTTTTGTTATCATTCACGCGTGTGTCGTTTTCCGTTTTCGTGTTTTAGTTTATTATTTTCAATAATAAACTCTTTTTTCGTTTTCTTCGCCCAGGTGATATCTGCCACGTGGAGGTGATTTTTTTTCTTCTTCTTCTGTTTTTGTGAGCTTGGGTGCGACATATTCATTTGCTCCTCTAACTTCTACTTAAGTTATTTATTTTTTATTATTTTTTTAAAAGTTTATATAATTGATAAACATATTTTTTTATTATTATTTATATTATACAAAATGAAGATACCTATTTATTTATTTTAAGATCGATTTATTAAAAACGAATTGTTTTTAAAAAATAAAAATTTAAATATTTGAAATACAATGTCTAATTTTTCAAATTCAAATGTTTATTTTAACAGCAAAGGTATTTAACGATGATTCTGCTGTTACACGTAGGTATACCAATTTCATGCAGGGTATTTGTTTATAAATGGGCCCCCTGATTATAGTGGGTACTGAGATGAAACGAGAAATATTTACAAAGGCAAATGAGAAACTGGAAATTTTACTCTCGTTCCGAAGAAGGTCTCACCAATAAGATTTACCAGAAGAAGGTCTCACCTTTGATGATCATCTTTACTGCAAAATGGAAACTTTATCTAGTTTTTTTTTTTAAAAAAAAAAATTNCATCTTTACTGCAATATGGAAACTTTTTCTAGTTCTCATATATTTACAAGAAGATGTTCTCACCTTTGATGATCATCTTTACTGCAATATGGAAACTTTATCTAGTTCTCATATATTTACAAGAAGATGTTCTCACCTTTACCTTGATGATCCGAGCAAAGAGGCACATTGAATGAAGTTATAATTAACATTGTTCGATGAACATGAAAAAATCCTTTGTTTGCGTGAACAGAGATTCAAATAACATAAACCTAACTAATACACGGAGACATAATGACATTAAGATATTGTATCAGTGGCGGAAGTATTGGGAGTTCAGAATCAAATTTAGTAAGATTAATAAAATGTTATTTGAATTGATCCAAAGTCAAAGAAAGGGCCTCAATCCAAAATTTTCGAGTGTTGATATTTTGTGCTCTGTTATGCATGCAATCGAAATATTTAGTGTATGAGTGTTTAATAATAAGTAATTTTTTTTATTTTACTTGTGGTTAAACTTTTTTAGAATGTCAACTTACAGTTTCTTTGAAAACTGAGTAAATCAGTTTTCTTTGATTTCCTAAAATTTTTGATTTCGGGACTGACCCTCTTTCTCTTTGAACCAATTCCATTTTCAAACGCCGAGTTGTGTTCAATCCAGTGCTTACTGCTTAAAATCATCAAAAGCAAAAATAGTATCTGGGAGTTAAAATTATTTGAAAATTATGATGGCAATTTCCAACATCATCAAAAGTTCCTGCCATGATTGCCCTTGTTCAGGCCTTACCAGCAAAACACAGAAGATAGATAAAGGATATGTAAGAAAATTTAGAAGATTATGGCGTATCCATGGTGATAAATAAACATTCATTTTTGTTTTGGAGGCATTTGATTCCAATGGTTTCAACCACTTTAATATTGGCTAATGATAAATATAGCAGTTCTTCAACTTTACATCAAGATATATTTATTGATAAAATTCTTCAACACATGTTTGGACTTATTTGGGGGGAGCTTGAAGTGGATTCATTTTCCATAGTAAAGCATTGTAGTATCTATACTTATAAAACACAAAGCAACGTTGGTACACTGACTGACTGAATCAACGTAGCTCCACGATGGCTAAACCTAGAAACTTGACACTTGGCACACAGATCTCTTTTAGTATGTAGGTGCCTAATAAGAACGGAAAAAATCAAAAGTTCAAGTGGGAGCAAGTTACCGCCAAAATGAAGCTTTTTAGCGGTTTTTTTGTATTTTTTTTCTGGGCAAACTAAAGGAGATAACGAAAAATGACCGAGAATGGACCCATGCGCGGATATAGGGGAGGCCGGGGGGGGGCACGTGTCCCCCCAGTTTTTTTAAGCGGACGGTGTTTCTCAAATTTCATTATACCTAATCACGTAAAAAATTTGAAAAAAAAAATCAAATGAATGGTTATCCGCTGTGTCTTTTATCCCATTAAAGGGGGAGGGGGGCGGGCCCCTAAGTAATTCCCAATCCTGAGACTAAATAGAAATACGTAAATAAAAAATATTCAAAAATTCTGTCATCCGTTTTTAAAATCGCTTATCACCCTTTGAGAGGTATTTGTGGTAAGCTCTACAGCTTTTAACAAATTAGGTATCGTAAGAATTTCGTAACCGTAGAGATAGTTACATTCTGTGCCTTGTCAGCTTAGTCTCTAATTTTCGAGTTCTGCCACTGAACAATCGCCACTATAAGGAATTGTATTAATACTCATATATGGTTTCCTGTGATTCTTTTATTGAAAAGTTTCAACTTTTGTAATTTATATAAAAAAATGCACGCATCGGATCAATAGGACAATTAAATCTATAAAGATATTAACTATAGGAGCATATTATGCTAGTATCTAGGTAATAATGAAAGAGTTCAACAGGGTGCCTCAAAGTTATCTTATAAAGATATTGACTATAGGAGCATATTATGCTAGTATCTAGGTAATAATGAAAGAGTTCAACAGGGTGCCGGAAAGTTATCTTATAAAGATATTAACTATAGGAACATATTATGCTAGTATCTAGGTAATAATGAAAGAGTTCAACAAGGTGCCTCAAAGTTATCTTATAAAGATATTAACTATAGGAGCATATTATGTTATTATCTAGGTAATAATGAAAGAGTTCAACAGGGTGCCTCAAAGTTATCTTATAAAGATATTAACTATAGGACCATATTATGCTAGTATCTAGGTAATAATGAAATGACTAACCAGATAACTTTAAGGCACCCTATTGAAGGTGCCTCAAAGTTATCTGGTTAGTCACTTTTAAAATACTTGTCCACATTTGTTTAAACACCAGCAAAGTAAGAAAATCTTACTTAGCGGTTACAAAAATATTAAATCGCTTCAAATCAATAAGATATTCATTCAAGAGCAAGATACATATATGAGACAGTAGCTCCAGATAAGTTGTAGTCTACTGCTAAAGTTTTTAATTGTCATCATACATCTGTACTTGGAGGCTGATAATGAACATGAGCACCCAGAACCATGACAATAAAATATATTTAAAGTATTTTTAAAAAAGGTATGATTTTAATAAATCTACAATATCTTCGGAAAGATTTTGAAAAACGAAAACTGAAAGCCAAGTAAAAAAAAAAACAGTGCCGATCTCCGTTGTCGAGTTGTTAAGAGCATTGACTCTTGGTCCGGAGATTGTGGGTTCTTTTTCAAAAAAACAAAACAAACAATTAATTTCAAATCGGTATTACGCACCAGGACAACCTGGAATGATCAGAATTTTTTTTCGGTAAACTCATATTAACCTAATTTCTACATTTTTTGAAAACATAAATTTAGCCACTTAGGGCTCAATAGAGTCTCTAAACAAAAATCAGGGAATCAAAAAGAAACCATCCCCTCAAAAAAATGTTCAGCGATTTATTCTCAACGGTCCCAGGAAAAAATCACGTTTTTTTTGAGCTCGAGATACCTGAATATAGTAGCCAGCATTTTAGATGTCTTTTATTTTAGAAAGGTTACTTTTGGAAATTTTTACATTTAAAAAATAGTATTGATAACTTACTAGGTATTTTTTCCCTGTTCATACTGGACTAAGTTGTTTACCTGTGAAAAAAATCTTTCAATTAAAAATCTTCTCTCTTTAACAACTATTATAGGCACACCACTATAACAACTCCGGTGGGAATAGAAACCTAATGCTCGTATTTTTCGTTTAATATCTTTTTAATAATAAAACCTTAGAATCGTAGGAAGAAAAGGAAAACAAAAATACACTTCAAGGTATGAAGAATCCAAAAATCGAATAAAAAATACGAATTTTTAGATTTACTCGATTTTTAGATTTCACGTGCCCTGGAACGTAAGTACAATATGATTCTTTGGGAGGGGGGGGTTGGATGGAGGTCTTTCAGCCGTTAAAATAATGAGTCAATGTGTCACACTGGCTTTTTTTCATGCAAATTGAGGTCTCATTCATTCTGTGCTGTAAGTACCTATTCTCCATTTTCTCAGATCTATGTATAGAATTTTACATATTTCTTTCAAAAACGTTCTTCCCAGCCTATCCTTATTGGATCTGTTAAAGGTCATCCTATTGAAGAGTCATAATCAAAATTAACATAAAAATTGTTAAGAATGGAGAAATAATCAAATCAATAGCTTATCATCATTCGAACTCTTAATAATACCAACATGAAGATGAAGATCTGGACATAAGGGTATGAGGTATGAGTAAGATATCAACACAATGGAAAATAAATTAATAGTGAAATGTTTCCTCTCAAACTAGAAGCATTGCGATGAACATACATTGTGCTGACGATGAGAAGATAGTTNCACAATATACCTAATAGAAAATTTGCAGGGGGGGACTCGTAACCTAGAGGCCGGGGGTTCGAGTCCTGGGCAGTACTTTTTAATGCAATGTTTATCGAGGTACGATACCCAATTTATTGAAAGTTGTAGAGCTTACCACAAATGCCTTTCATGGCTACAACATGCATTCTAGGGAATATCAAAGGACCCAGTTGAACGTTGACCTTGAGATCTTTCGATTGCAGTTTCTCTCCCCCTCTCTCATTCTATCTATATACACTCTCTCAATAACGGGGAGGTGTGTTGAAGTTGAAGCAAAAAAAAATTAACCAATTCAATACAATTAGAGATTTTAGGAAACGGCTCTATTGCGTATGTATAATCGTCCAATATGGGGCCATGTTGTGCTTTATTATTTTTTTAAAAAAAGTTGCCTCAACACATCTCCCCGGTGTAGAACCCGAAAAAAATGCCATGACGCATGACATAATTTTTGACAATTTTTAATTAACGTATTTCCAATGATTAAAAAAAAATGCAATTGGGGTTTAGCTTCCAATGGCTGTCAATTTACAAACCAGCCTCCCACATTGATTTCGCCCAATTTAGATTGGTCCAGGAATAGACAGCATCACGAGGTGGTAACTCACCATGTAAAGCGTTCCTTAACTTCAGTAATCCTACGGGAACTGATGTTTACATCGTGTCATTGACGCTAGTTAATACTTAAAATAAATCTATAGTGCCTGCTCAATTTTTATACCTCATGATACTTATTAAGGTAAAACACTGGTAACTATTTTTTAGCTTTTCCCTCTCTGCGTTTGCAAGACACAATATTTAGCCGTTTCGGGCTTAATCAATTTTTTTCGAAAATAATTTCGGGGAGTGATGAAGAACAATTTTGGGGAGTGATAATTGCATTCCTAATGTAAAATATTGTTATTCGGTTTTATGGTCATGCCTCGCTCAAAACTCAAAACAACAACATTTTCTCCTTTCTTTTTTGGCCCGTATCATTGTAAGGTTAAGGTCACAAGTAAGCGAGGCCCTAGAAGATTTCGCTCTCCGGTCCATAAACTATGTAAATCTTGTCGCTCTCTAGCTGTCCAAACACATTTTCAAATGTATTTGTTCATTTGATATAAGACTAAATTCTTGTTGCGTGCTGATCACGTCTCGGACACTGTTAGCATGTTTCCTAACTTCTCTAATTGAGGGAAAAGTAAAAATCTTAGGTTAGATTACACTTTTACGGCCATGCCTCGTCAAGGATTAAAATAATCTAGAGAAATACAAGCCTCAATTACTCCTCGGGGACATTTGCTTTCAAAAGTGTTATGGTTTGTACGGACCACTTTGTATCCCGCATAGAACAGCCATGCTTTTAAGACGTTCAGAGAAGAGGCCAGAGCCTGCAAGGAAAAAAAGAGTGAGAAATAGTCCTGTCAAAATGTAAAATTCCTTTGTGGCAGGGTTCAGCGGCCGTCTCTTGTGGGTATACTTTTAAGACGTTCAGAGAAGAGGCCAGAGCCTGCAAGGAAAAAAAAGAGTGAGAAATAGTCCTGTCAAAATGTAAAATTCCTTTGTGGCAGGGCTCAGCGGCCGTCTCTTGTGGGTATCACGGCATCACAGAGTCTATAGTTTGCATACAGTCTCTTAAATCTTCTGTCGAACCAAATATTTTTAACCTAGCCAACGATCATACCACGTTGAATACACAAGTTCCCGTCAGATCACTGAAGTTAAGCAACATCGGGCGTGGTCAGTACTTGGATGGGTGAACGCTTGGGAACACCACGTATCGTTGGCTCTTTTTTCCGGCACAACCCAGGCTGGGTGAGATCTATGTGGGTAGCTGGTTTGCAAGTTTCCAGCGAATGGAGGGTAAAACCTCCGTCTTGAATGACCAAATGTTAAAGAGACGTTAAGCCAAATTAAAAAAAAAATTACCCTTGTAATGCTACCACTGGGGTCGCTACTCAAATTAGAGTAGCTACTCAATCGTACTTACGAGGCTGCTGAGTGCACTCCGAAATCACTAACACTATGTGAAATTTTTTAGAACCTCCGGGAATTGAATCCGGATCCAGCATGTGCAATGATACCCATTAGACCAGGAGAACTCCTCTAAGACGTTCGGAGAAGCGGGCAGAGCCTGCAAGTAAAGAATAAAAAAATAAAACAGTCTGTTTAAATTGAATACATAAAAAACGCCTGAAACAGTTTGTACACAATGTACCTAGATGTAGAATATATGAGATAAGCAATATGATATTAAATTTAACTACATTAAAATGAAGGCGTTTCTTAGGTATACGTTTTCCGATAGGTTTTGACTGAACAGAAAATAATATAGAAATGTTTCATATTTAATTTCCCTAAAATATATGAAATAAGTTTAGTTGAAAACATCTTCCTATATTCTATATTTATAGCATTACTATTATATGGGGTGGGCCTGATTTCGAATGTCAGTTATTACTTAAATCTTAATTTTTGAATAACATATTAATTATATATAAGTGTTAAAAAATATTAACTTTAAATAAATTAAAACAAAACACTAACCAAAAACACTATTTATAATTACTTATGTAGAAACTAGTTTCGAATTATTTGATTCATCATCAGTCTAGTCGAGTCGAAGGATGGAAGTTGACTGAGGATTGTTCATTGCGTGCTGTGTAGTGTGACGCGATGTACCATCAAAATATTTACTGTCTATGTCTAATACTTTTTTAAATAGTGTTGTTTTAAAGTTAATATCAGTTATTATCTTGTATCATTATTATTGTTTACATTAAAGGGAATTTCAGAATGTGGTTCTATGTCACTTCTAGATGCGTCACAAATCCTCTCTCCAAACTAACCGGAGCACATGTTTTTGATTTCTTCAACCCGTTTCGGACACTAAACCAAATATTTATTTGGTTTAGCGGTTTAGAGCTCACTTGTTGTAAACTACTGAAATCATTTTGTCGTAAAATGAGGGGGAGGCAGTTCCTCGAACAAAAAAATCTTATGCGGAATCATATGAAAAAACTTACCTCTATTTCTGCCCACTCAACAATTTTTGTTACCCAGTATTTTCCCAAGTGACGCTTCAATAACAAACCAGCATATATATTTCTAATAAAAAGTTTGGTTTTACTCTATTTTAGCCCATCTGAGTGTGGATGTCCCATCCACACTCAGATGCCTCTTCACCGAGAGTGAGTGAGATAGACAATCTATATCATAGCGTAGATCATAGGTATTGTTACATTGACCAAAACCCCCTACTGCCGGGTTCAACTGTTCAGGTTCATTGTATGGTTCACCCTGTATATAAGATATATATTAAAAATAAGATGTCCCATCCACACTGAGATGTCTCTTCACCGAGAGTGAGTGAGATAGACAATCTGTATCGTAACGTAGATCATAGGTATTGTTACTTACAGGGGTAGCTGAACTGTCAATGATAACTTCTTGTTCATATTTCGCTTTAACGGTGTTTAACCAATCAGTTATGCATGAACATTAGATTGCAGGTTCTTGGTTTCAGTGAGCACCGAACGTCGACTCAATGAGTGCGAGAGAGAAAGATAGATTGAACGTAAACACAGTTACCTTATTCAACTATCTACGAGAATCTCATGGAATGCGCGATATACCACGCATTACGCATACCCATTACTTTGGAAAAATCCTAACCTCTCTAACTTAAGGAGGCATGGGATTTATATTTTTAAGCTGAAAAATGCTCTATTTATTGACCAAAAGATATAAAGTAACTGACTAAATGTATCTTAGAATTCTCTATTTATTATATTAACATCCCATACCACGCGTCCTTGATTTTCAGAATGGGCACGCAGAGCAGCATTTTGCTGCCTCAAATGTTGATCAATATACTGTGCTCATTTTTTCTTATATTGAATTGAAATATTGTACACTCAAGGATAATTACGTTTTCTATCATTCCATTCAATCAAAACGTGAAACTTTTTTTTTTAATTTGGCTTAACGTCTCTTTAACATCTATTGGTCATTCGAGACGGGGGTTTTACCCTCCATTCGCTAGAAACTTGCAAACCAGCTACCCACATTGACCTCACCCAGCCTGGGTTGGGCCGGTAAAATAGCCAGCATCACGAGGCCGCGAACCCACGTGAACACCCACATGGTACAACCTTGCTAGACGTTGCTTAACTTCAGTGATCGAACGGGAACTGGTGTATTCAATGTGCCATAGACGCTGGCTAAGTGAAACTCTATTACCAAATCAATCAATAAACACTTCTGGAACCATCTTTTTATTAACGATTCACGCCATGACTCTCACACGCGGAAGGATACAACAAATTGTGGCCGGAAACGACTGTCACCTAAATGTCTTAATTTGGCGTAATTTAATATGTCCTGAAATTTAAATGCATACATCAATGACACATTCCTGGAATATTGACTTTCAAATTCCCTAAAAAGAGTTATTAAAGAAAAAATAAAATAACACAGCAAATTTTGGTGTTATGGAGCGTTATAAATGTTAACTATTAAATAAATAAATTAAATTTAAACAAAACACTTACCAAAAACACTATTTATATTGATTTACGAAGAAACTAGTTTCGAATCATTCGATTCATCATCAGTCTAGTCGGGTCTAAAGATGGAAGTTGACTGAGTTTGCAGATTCGACTAGACTGATGATGAATCGAATGATTCGAAACTAGTTTCTTCGTAAATCAATATAAATAGTGTTTTTGGTAAGTACCCCCTGTCTCATAAATGGATAAACGCTAAATACACCATTCATCTTGAGTGACAGACAGTGAAAAAAATTGAATGCAACAGATTGCGTGTCTGTTCGACCATTTAATATCTTACCGTCCCGTCCTATTGTTTAAGAGGAAATGTCTGCCTGAGTAAAATTGAAGGAATCTGCCCCGGAAAATGATCCTCTCGGATCGTGATTTGAATATTCTAAATTATTAATTTGTTCGGTTTGTTAATTGTAGCAGAAAATGATTTATTGAACAAATATTAGTTTACGTCAGCATCTGCTCCTTGATCTGCAATGTCACACATTCAATATTTTTTGAACTACAAAGTGTTAGTTCACAATATTGTGTTCTTCCCTTATTATCGTCATAGAAGATTATTCAGCACAATGATTCAACTCTTAAGCTGCTTTCCCACTGCATGCAACATTTTGTTGCGAAACGTTTCGCAACGTTTCATGCTCCGCTGTTTCTACAGGCTCAAATGAGATCGAATCCCACTGACTGAAACATTGCCTCAAAACGTTTCGAAGCGTTTCGCAACGTTTCATGCTCCGGTGTTTGTACAGAATCAAATGAGATCGAATGCCACTGACTGCGAAACGTTTCGAAACAAAAAGGCGATGCTGCTCTGCCGAGAACCTCGCAACATTTTGGTCGCAACATTTTGAGATGACTGTGTGTTAATTTAAAAAAAAAAAATTATTTATGTTTTCTTTCTATTATTGAAGACGTTTTGGAATTTTTATTATTATTTTTAATTTGGCTTAACGTCTCTTTAACATCTATTGGTCATTCAAGACGGGGGTTTTACCTTTCATTCGCAGAAAACTTGCAAACCCACATTGACCTTAACCAGCCTGGGTTGGGCCGGAAAAATAGCCTGTATCACGAAGGCGCGAATCCACGTGGACACCCACATAGAACAACCTCGCTGGACGTTACTTAACTTCAGTGACCTAACGGGAACTGGTGTATTCAACGTGCACCAGTTCCCGTTAGATCACTGAAGTTAAACAACGTCCAGCGAGGTTGTTCGTTCCATGTGGGTGTCCACGTGGTTTCGCGCCCTCGTGATGCTGATGGCTATTTTTTCAGCCAAACCCAGGCTGGGTGAGGTCAATGTGGGTAGCTGGTTTGCAAATTTCCAGCGAATGGAGGGAAAAACCCCCGTCTTGAATGACCAATAGATGTTAAAGAGACGTTAAGACAAATTTTTTTTTTTTAAAAAAAAAAGACAGTGCGTCCATCTCTATTGAAAAAGTTTTAAGAGCTGACACGGAATTTGTTGCAGTGTGTTTCAAAGGAAAATATACTTTCGCAATATTTTGTTTCATCGTGTTGCAGCAACAAAATGTTGCGTGCAGTGGGAAAGCAGCTTTACTGTACTACACATATTTTGCTACGCAACTTTTCGAAGTGCTGTATGCAGCGATGTTCCTTTAGGATAGAATGTGATCAAATCCTACTTGGACTGGCGCAATACCGTGACCTTTGATGGGAACCTGTGAGAAGGAAGGATGCAAACTATTTCAGAACCCACTGGGTTGATGCAGTTCAACCACGGTTCGCCAAGTTGAAGAAAAACTAAAAACCAGTTATATTGCATTATTTGGCAGAAAATTTTTGATATTATTGCAATTTGATATGAGACACTCTCACTTTTGATTGGATTAATCGATTCGCAAGTTTTGTTTTAACCGCTAAATTGAAAAAAAAAAAAAAAAAAAAAAAATCAATCAAAAGTAATTAGAATTTAATGCAAAATTTAATTCTAATTACTAAATGCAAATAATATGCAACACAAAATGGGGGTTCAAATTTAAAAATGGAAATTTGACACCTGCTTTATGGTCTTGTGGAAACCACTATAGGTCCTGTATATTCTAATGCAAATACCACCAAAATTGTTGAAACTTTTTTTTTTTTTTAAAAAAAAAAAAAACTTTTAAAAAAAAAGCGTTTTGCTGAATCTCAACATAAGGATCAAATATGCTTTGGGCCATATTAAAAATATTTTTTAAAGAAACTAAAATTTCAGAGTTTTTACTTGCCAGAATAGTTATCTTGTTGTTTTTAAAAGATAAAATCACGGATATTTGAACAGTTTTGTTTATTGCGAAAGAGGAGATCAGAAAACCACTGCTGATACTAAAAAGGACCAACGAGGAAGCACTCGCGTAAAGAATCTTCAATATCAAGAACTCAGCCCTTTTTTGTTTTGAAATTTGACTTGTGATTAGTCTAAAAGAATGGATGTATGATGACTCACTTGCCATCGAATACGATGATAACATTATTTTTTATGATGAAGATTAACGCGTTCTCTCCCTTCTCTCTCTATGTTTATTATTGCAGTTCGGTTCTGCAGCGATTGTGTTTTCCAAGAATGCATTCTTCTTCCCATGTCGATTCTCTGACAGATGTTTGTGTGATCAGAGCCGCGCTTCCTCTTGTCTAACAAGAGAGAAAGTACAGAAAGGATGTAAATGTAAATAAAGTATGATTTAGTGACCTGGTGAACTTCTGAAGTGCACGGTCAATGGTAGCATCTTGATGTGAATCTACACATGGTAAGCGTGGACTATTGTTTTAGATTTTGCAGAAAGAGTTTATGTTAAGTTTTGCTTACATGGATATGCTGGGCGACTGGATTAAGGAGACTTGCTTCCATTTATTGAATCAGATGATTTTTCTCATGGAAAAATCACAACTTCGAGTAAAATCTTATTGAAAGAAAGAAAGAAAAAAAAAATGTTTTCTATCAAAAGTTTTATTTCTATCAAAAGTTTTATTTTTTGAAGATTTTTTTCGTTCGTTTATTTTTCTTCTTCTTGAGCGGAAATATTATATATATATATAAACTACGAAACTTGTTGGTACTTTCGCTTTCGCTGAATCCATTTATTGAATCTGAATACCACAAGGATCATTTATTTGACTACAAAATATGAATCTTCGACAGCTTGAAATCAAAGCCTATTACCTCGATCCTCGATGTTATGAGTACTTTCGCTGACACCATCTATTGAATCTGAATACCACAAGGATCATATATTTGACTACAAAATATGAATGTTCGACAGGTTGATTTTAATCAAAGCCTATTACCACTAATGAATTCAATGAGAACCAATGTTTGAAGTTTTGTTCTCATTAATTTCTAATTCATGTTTAGTTGAGAAACATACAAATGTCTAATTTGCTGACATGAGAAATGCGTTAGAAATTATTTTCTGCACAACGAGATACCTGAAGGTCATTTTTAGTCGTGCTTGTTGAGAGGATGTGCAAGAAATATGCATTCGCGTTCAATAATGAAAATAATTGTGGAGAGGTAAACTTATACAGGGTGTCTCAATGAAGGAATGGTTTCAAATTTAGAAATACGCTGAAACACGTATTTATTTATTTCAAAAAAGGAAACTTTTTAAAATTTTGTGCATTTCCATTCAATTTGTTTTTTCTTAAATCACATGGTAACCTAATTTTTGCAGAAATATTTAATGATTGTTCTTGTTTGCGGATGACAAAATTCTTAACTTCTCGCATAATTTTAATGTGCCAGTGTAAAAAGCATTGATGTTCCCATTACAGACCCGTATCCAGGATTTTATTTTTGGGGTAGGGTTTCATCTAAAGATTTTATTTTCGGAGTAGGGTTTCATGTAAAGTTTTTATTTCGGGGGAGGGGGTCATGTAAAGGGAGTTTTACCATATTTGTCACCTTATTTCGGAAGGGGTCTAACTCGAAATTTTTCAAAATCGGGTTTTTTGTCCCATATAATGTAAAATATCAAGGCGGGTCCAATGGTGTGATCAGAATTGAGTTAGCTCTTACAGTTTTCGCTAGAGAGTTTCCTTCTTCAGAGAGCCAATTTTATTTGTTTCTATACTGCCTTCAATTTGTTTATAGCATGGGGGATCATTTATAGACTTTGATCTATTTGACTGAATTTGGGTCAAAGTTAATACAGTAGAGATTAAATTGTGGAGCTGTAAAGAGCGAACTGTGATAATTGCATGCATTTCTAATGTATTCTTAAAGACGCAGGTATACATTTCAAAATAGATCTCTACAGTATTGATTGAAACGACTCCTCATGGGTACAAAAACAAGCGCCTTTTTTGGAAGGCTTTTTACAAGTGGAATAAAAGAGATTACAGATTTTTTTAGAGATAATAAAATATCCCTCCTTATGTCTTATTTTAAATGAAAATTGAATGAAACCTTTAATCGAAGCCGTCTGTAAGCTATAAAATAAAACGTAAAATATTTCTTAAACTTTACTCTCCTGTAAAATTTGCTTTTTTCTACTTAGTTGTTATTTGTTTAAGTTTGGGATCAATCGTAAAATACAATATTGTTTTGTTGGACATAATATATTATGTTCTTCAATTTCTGAATTTTGATTCTTCAGGTAAAATCAGTTATTGGATGTGTCACTTTGGCACATATTTGAGTCATATGAATGACAGTCAAGTGAAGATATAGTATTATATTACTTACCACATTATGGTTTTACTTGACATAGTATCCCAATTTAACAAAATCATATGAATGATTTGCGAAGTTGTACAAAAGGATGCAAATTGTAAAATTGATGTTACCTCTGATTCAGAAAAGAAAAAAAAATCATTTGATTGCAACTTAGTTTGTGTTTTCATGAATCGAAAAAGTATAATAGTCAATTATATTCGAAAGTACTTCTAGAAGAAAAATATCTTATACTTAAAAATCTAAAGTCCTAGAATTTGCTGCTTTTGCATATATAAATTTACCCTATTAAAAATCAAAAAGAACTTGAAAGCAGGTCCGCCCTGTATAGGTAACTTATTTGCATCTACAGTCTCATAAGGCTATGTTCAGATGATCGCTAGGTACCACGCGGTACTAGTTCTACAAACTTGTATCGATTGATCCCGCGCGGTACCGCATGGTTACCGCGCGATCATCTGAACATAGCCTAAATCTGGCTACCATCGGAAACGATGATGCCACTATAATCAATAATGGTGAATATGTTTGTTTATATGGTCGGTATAGCATATGTGGATTAAATTTAGCCACTAGGAACTCAAATTTAATCAGTGTTAGGGCAAAGTTGAATATATTTCTCATTTCTCTATGACTTACTAATCAATAGGGCAGCACTTTTTATATCTATAATTATAAAAAAAAAACACTAAAAACTATGAACGCCAGAAACTGTTAAAATGAGGAAGTTGTGTTACCTACATACCAGACCATAGACCAGTATTCACGAGACAAGCTATGATTATCCCCATAAATTCGTCATTTTATGCGGATCACTTCATCTTTAGCTGTGGGGTTCCCTTCGCGGATGGATTAAAGGCTTAATCCATCTTTTTCAAGGGCATATCTCACTGTAAAATAATCTTTACCTTTAGATAATGACAGCGATCGTGTGGACGTCATCATTCAATGCGGAAGAGCATACCTTATGTTTTATTATCATGGACTGATGCATTGATACTTTATACACTCACTCAGATGAGCACAATAGTTTTTATAATTAAAATAATTTACAATAGAGGTACATGCACTCTTTATATACCACACGAGGTTTGTAAAGTTAGGATCAATCGTAAATACTTCTTCCGGAAGTGTATGTGGTTTACAATGTAAGATGCCATTCTTTTGCAGAAAGGGGGAACGCCTGAAAAAAAATGTTCAAATTGTCATTATATTATTGGTTAGAATAACTTGATCAGTCATTTTAACCAAAACAAAGTCTCAGGGCTGATCTTGCTGTTTCACAATATTGGAATTTGATTCAAATTCTTGATCCCATTCTGATTTAAATAACCTTGTATTTTGCTTGAATTCTTGTGCTCATTCTGCACCCAATGTTTTGGAAACACATTGTATTTTTTCAAGCGCTTGATCCAGCTGCCTTCTTGTCCTGATCCGGGTGGAACTATGCTTGGTTGTTCGGGGATCTCTCATCTACGTGATATCCAGAAAAGTATGTAAAAATGCAATATTATGCGTCCAGACAAATATTAACACATTTACATTTAAAATTGGTTGATCCCAGTGTCTTATCTCGATCCCATTCTGTGTTTAATATTAGGTATTTAGGAAACACCTTTCATTTTGTTTTATAACTCTTGTTTCAATATTTTACAAACACCTTGTATTTAACTTGAATCTTTTTCTTTTTACTTGTAATTTAATTAACTTCAATTTTTTATAATAAAACTAATCACTGTGATTGAAAACTTTGTGGCCAGTTGCACAGCTCATGTCAAATCCTTTACATATATTATATTTACATTCTGCCGTGCCAAGGCAGAATGGCTTATGTCACAGAACTAATTTTTAGGTACACGTTTTACTTTTACCATTTATCTGTAAGATAAGATTTATTTGTAGTATTTTGAAAAAAAATTATAATTAACTGTAAGTACAGTCCATAGTTTGAGACGTTTGGTAGATATACGTGTGTCCTATGAAAAACTTTAGTTAAGCTTTTCCGTGTGGTATATCGAAAGGCCGGAACTTAAGGTCCGAAGATCAATCGTAACTTGTAAAATTTACTAAAATATTAAAATTTCTCCTACAAGTATATAAGAATCAGTTTAGTTCCTTGCATTTTCACAATAAAAAAAAAAAAAAAAAAAAAAAAAAAAAAAAATAGTACTTCTGTGAGATGTGACCTCACTCATGTATTTGATCCCCGGTTACCCCATAAACTCAAAAATAAAATTTCATCAATGTCGGATTAGGCGTTCGGATAAAATATTATTTTAACTTTTTCTAGTGAACCGTTCAATTTGATGGGGAGTCAATAGATACGTAATACCTATAACTATCTTAATATAATTATTAAAAAAAGGAAACCATGTCGATTCGTTTTAAAAAAAATTAAAAAAGAAAAAATGTGACCTTCCATAGCGATGATAGGAAAGCTCAGCAAAAACGACGAGCTTTTCTATGATCGTCAGGTCCTGGAAGTTTGTGATGAATGCACCTGTTAGTTTGAGATCATTTCATCTCAAAATACCAAGGAGTCAATATCTATGGTCTGAAGATAATAGCCTGAGTGTTATTGATAGTTCACAAAATTTATTTTTAAAACGAATTGGCATGGTCTCCATTTCAAAAAAAAAATATTTTTTTTTTTTTTTTTTATATAAAAAGGCAAAATAATAATAATAATGTATATTTATTAATAATAAAAATGCTTATACAAGAGTACTTTCCCTAAGCCTATCTAAATTTAGGCTTCTAAGAATTAATGATTCCAAAAAACAATTAATATTTTTTCTTTTTATTACAGTTAAGCTGTTCTTCCTCAACAAGGCAGTATGGTCACCAATATTTTATTTCTAACTGTTGTATCATTTATGAGGATAAGACTGTCAAGTGGTTATGTCTCAAGAAAATTAGGTCTCTCAAATGATATGTTTCAGACATTAAAATTTAAATAATATACGAAGTGGAAATTTTGGTCAGTGATTCCAACATTAGAAAAGTAATTTTAATAAATAGTCTATTTTGTGGCTCTATCAATAGCCTGGCATCATCATATCCGATGGTACTCGGATACATGAGACTGCAACTCCAAAGAAGTTGTGGTGTTTCTTTCGTATTTTACGAAATACCGTTAAATTACGATCGACTTACTGCAGGGAGATAATTATTTTAATTCTATGAGTAAAACGGTCGTTTAAGTGATAATGGTATTTTAAGTAATAGCTATCGTTAAATGTTGTATAGCGAAACGAAATTTTAAATTACCTTTTTTAAAATTTAATATCCAAAAAGTTAAAAAGAACTCAAAAACTCATAACCGTTTTTGAGTTGTGGCTAATGTTCCGGTCAAATTCACCAAGTTATGGGCTGATAGTATAAAATTCCTTACATTATCATTTTATCAACTCAAAGAGAGGCAGTTACATGGTTAAAAAAAATGAAAATTTAAAATAAAATCGTGGCGAAGAACGGATTGCAGCTGTTATTAAATTAATAAGGCGAAGGATTTAGAAATTAAATTTTTCATTCAGAATGATTATTGTTTTATTTAGTGAACTTGATAAGAATAAAAGATTAATCCTGTTTTAATTGCAAGTGAAAATAAATCAATGCCGATATTTTACTACAATATTATAACAAAAAATGATCTGGATTGATCCTTTGTAAACCATACATCAAAAGTATAAAATACTCTGTATCTTGGTTCATATCCCAGTCATGACAAATTTTCCGATATTTGTTAGGAAAAGACTTATTTTGGCCAAATTCTACAAATCTACAGCCACGGGATAAGACGCATGCGCAGTGAGCAAGTCTCATACAACTCATCATGTGGTACAGCTCTATTCTTGGCCTTCCTCTACCTTTTCTCATATTTATTTTTCCTTCCAGTGTGTTTACAATAAACGGGTTATGCCTAATAATATGCGTCAACAATTTTGCTCGTCTTTTTTCGATATGTTGAATTAGCTATCCAAGTTCATCTATCATGCTTAAAACTCTTCTGAAACCTAAATTAGTTAAAGAGTTTTTAAACTTTACTTTACGAGATGACCATCCCAAGAATGAATTCATAGTGCAGATTAACGTTCAGGCATAATAATATGCCGGTTTCAGCATCTGAATGAGTGTTGCATGACCCAGCAGACACTCGTAACATTATGACGTGCCATGCCATGCATTCGGATGTTTTTATTTACTATCTTCTTATGTCACAGTATATCTGAAATTAAAATAAATAAGAAAGGTCGTTGCCTTACCTCTTTCAATATGAAGAATCAACGGAAAAAAAGGGTTATTGTCATTTTTTGTTAAAAAAATAAAAATAATAACTTACCTTCATCTTCCTTTCTTCATCCTGCCATTGCCAATCGTCCCGTATTTCCCGGGACATCCCGTATTTTTGTGAAAAATAAAATGTCCCGCCGGGACAGATCTTTTTTTCCAAATCAATGGAAAATACCGGAACCAACTAACAAACAGTAAAAATTACTTGAGATGAAGATTTTTTTGGGGTGAGGGGCTGGGGTTGCATGCCTTTTTCCCGGGTAAAAATCGGAAATCCCATTTTTTTCACAATTTTTCTGATTTGTCCTGTAAATGTGGAAAAAAAGTTGGCAACCCAACGTAGCCGGGATACTGAACTAGATAGAGTAGAATATAGAGTCTCGTGTATGGTTTACAGGGGGGTATTTTTAATATCTCTTGTCATTGGGGCTCTGTAATATTCTTCCGCTAAAAGGTGTTTTTTTGGTGAGAACTCGATTCTTATTAAACCTTGATTTTTATCATTTCTCATTTAGTACCTACCTTAAAGCTATGTTTACATGACCGCGCGGTACTAGTTCTACAAACTTGTATCGATTTGTACATATGATCCCGCGCGGTCATGTGAACATCTAGCAAAACGCTAGTTTTGCATCGCCTAGAAAAACAAAACCAGCGTGCTATATAGTAGACTAATACAAAAAGGAACGTCGTTGAGTTATGAGTTATTGAGTGAGTAAATCAGTCAGTATACTAACTGGACTTTGCATTTTATAAGTATACATAGAGATTATAGATATTTTTTGATCAGCTCATCCCGGTCCGTGAGAACGTCACCCTTATGGATCATCTCACCTTCTATATTACCAATTTCTTTAAAAAATGAGACACTGAGTCAATCAATCATGGAGCACAAGAATTTACAGCCTAGGATCGTTAATTTTTTATCTTTTTCTTTAACTTTACCCTTTCCCAATTCTATTTGGGCTCGGGGCTGTTTTCCTTTTCTACCTTTTGTTCGGTGCCTACTCTATTTAGCTATAACTCTTTCCTGGCACAGTAATACTAGCTTACATCTCACAGTATCCATAGAAACTTCGTAGAAACTCGCTTTGTGCTGATGATTTCTCATCATATGTTTTAAAGGCTGTATGCCCTACCTAACACCCAACCTTCTGTATTTACACGCATGAGCGGATATAGCCCTCTTCTTTTGGGGGGGCACTATCGCACAATATACCTAATAGAAAATTTGGAGGGGGGAGGTACTCGTAACCTAGAGAACGGGGATTCGAGTCCTGGGCAGTACTTTTTAATGCAATGTTTATCGAGCTTACCACAAATGCCTTTCATAAGGGTGATAAGAGATTTTATAAGCATGATGAAAAAATGTGCCATGACGGATGACAGAATTTTTGACAATTTTTTATTTACGTATTTCTATTTAATGTCAGGATTGGGCATTATTTAGGGGCCCGTGGCCCTTTATTTAGGCCCCACGTGCCCCCCGTGCCCCCCCTCCATCTAAATGGGATAAAAGAAACAGCGGATCACCATTCATTTGATTTTTTTTAAAAAAAAATACGTGATTAGGTGTAAGGAAATTTGAGAAACACCGCCCGCTTAAAAAAACTGGAGGGGCACGTGCCCCCCCTGCCCTCCCCTATATCCGCGCATGTTTACACGGGCTTAGGACCGTCAACTAATGACGCTGACTTGCTCCCCTCGGTGGCTACATTGATCACTAATGTTTTATGCTTGGAACATATTTGAATAACAATTTATTGATCTGTGTTATAGTTTGGGCTTTGCCATTTCCTAAACAACTTTTATGGTCGGATTTGCATGGATTCTCCTCGGACTAAGACCATTTTTTTCAAAAGCTATGATTCTTTATTGACTAAAAGTCTAGTCAATGTCTACACCCTGTCCTCATGAATCATGATTGTTTGGAGTTGTCAATATTTAGGATTCATTTTTGAATACTAATTCATGGGGGCAGGGTGTGACAGGCACTGGTGAAGCCAATAATGAATCATAAGTATTGCTACTTGTGAATCATTATTGACTAGTCTAATGCTTGTCAAATCCTGCTCTCATGAATCATGATTGTTTGGAGTTGTCAATATTTATGATTCATTATTGAATACTAATTCATGAGGGTAGGGTGTGACAAGCACTGGTCAAGCCAATAATGAATCATAAGTATTGCTACTTGTGAATCATTATTGACTAGGCTAGTGCTTGTCACATCTTGCTCTCATGAATCATGATTCACTTTTATATGAAAATATTATTTTTAAATAAATAGCATAGTGATACACTTAAACAAAAGTGAAATTTTATTTTCATTAAATTATTAAAAAATATTCACTGGCCATACATTTACATGTGGGTCATGTCTGGCGACGAAATCATTTCTAAAATATAATAAGACAAACACATTGTCAGTGGCGTGGATAAAATAGACTGAATCAATCCAGTGGAGTAGCCAAAATCAAACTAATGCGATCTCTCCTTGTTTTTTCTTCCACTCTTCTTAGATATTTCATCTCAGCTGCTTGAAGTCTTGATTTCTGCCCGCTTGATTTATGGACCACGTTGAACCACTCAGGTTCTTACTTAATTTCTGCAAGTTTTCTAGAAGCTTTCAATTACTTGTACTTTTTGTACTACAAAATTGACTAAAAAAGGTTCTATGGTACTCTCTCAAATGTCATTTTAAGGTTGATAAAGGCTAAGTCTTGCAGTGTGTCGTATTTAATGCTCTTTTCTGATATTTTTTAGTAGAATCAAAGTGTAGTTGAATCCAACAGAATCACTCAAGTGGAGAAGTTCAATCAAACTGCACTCCCCCTGATCTGCGCCTCTGAATAGCCACCACATCTTAATAACATAATATCAGTGGTAATATAGGAAACAATCATGTCATTATTGTGACACGTTTCCTTAATCAAACTGCACTCCCCCTGATCTACGCCTCTGATTAGCCACTATACCTTAATAACATAATATCAGTGGTAATATAGGAAACAATCATGTCATTATTGTGGCACGTTTCCTTAATTTCTCGCATTTCATTTCTCCTAGCAATAATCATCTTTCTCCTTTGATCTTTTTCGGCTGTACACTACTATGTAGGTTCTAGGTATACTTATCTCGGAATTATGAGATATTTTGGGATCCACAATCACAGGGTTGCACAATCTATTGGTAGAGATGGGTATGGATTTTTCAACTCCCCCCACTAAACGATTAATCGTGCCTTAGTATATCGATTATTATTGCTCGGAAAGCTCGAAAAACTCTAAAAAAAAAAAAAAAAAAATTCTCTTGAGTTGGAAGGCGGTTATAATACTTTCCTTTTTATAGGATAAGGAAAGTAAAAAAAAAAAAAAAATTAAATGTAAATTTCTTTGTGTTATTATGTCACAATTTTAGTGGGCATCATAGCATTACAAGGTAGTCTCAATATCACTAAGCCTAAGCTACACTTTAACCATTTCCTTATAATGCTACCACTTGGCGCTATTACTATAGCTACTCAATTGTACTCAGGAGACTGAGTTACCCCCCAATCACAACCAGACTAAGTAGAAAATATGAAAAAAAACCTTTAACCAATTTTCGACCCGTCTAGGTATAATAGACCCCGGAAACTCCTTGGCGCAGGCCGAATATGTGATGCGCACTCTGCAACGGAGACCTCTGCCATGGAGACGAAAAGCTGCACTGATCATCCGATTAATCGAACTTATTGGCATCGATTATTTTCGAGAATCATCGTTTATTTCATTCAGTTGTCTAACTCTAATCGATTCGCATCCCTATTCCTTTGTGGACAGACATTTTTTTTTATCATAATGAAGATTTATTTGTCTATTGATTGGTCGCTGATAGCACATCTCTCTATGAGATATTGTCAAATACAATAAAATAATGTTCAATTAATGTTTACTAGCAACATTAGTTTTCTACTAATACTCGTAACAGATACCAGATACTATAAATATAGATTTATATGTTACAAGATTATGATCACAGGTAAAAACGAGAGAAATAATTTTAATTTTCAAAAATCTTCAAAGGCTTTTTTAGATTTAGATTCGAGTCATAATATTATAATACCGGTTTTCGTTTACGGTATTGGTCCTGTCTGGTTCTGGTAATGTCTACTCATACACAAAACTCAAGATTCATATATATTTTGCCTGTGATCGAATAAGTAACGTCAAAAATCGGAAAACTATTAATTTTCTAGTTTTTTTTTTTTTTTTTTTTTTTTTAAAAAAAAAAAGGCGTCCAAGTTTGTTAGAGAGAAACCCGAAATGAGAATATTTCACTCTCTGTCCTCTATTAATGAGTTCGCTCTCGGTCCGGTCTCGCTCCGACAAAAAAGACAAAACTTTTGGACCAGAGCTTGACTGTTATCGATAGAAACAAAGTAACAATACTTGCATTGTTTCTTCTTCGATAAGATTTTACCCGACCGAGGCCGAGGTGTAGTAGGTCTTATAGTGTAAATCGGGGCTTACACTCCTTGCCGTCCACATTTATTATCTGAACTTGCATTACTTGACCAGGTTTTGTTATACAAACTTGCATTACCAGACCAGGTTTTGTTATACAAACTTGCATTACCAGACCAGGTTTTGTTATACAAACTTGCACTACCTGACCAGGTTTTGTTATACAAACTTGCACTACCTTACCAGGTTTTGTTATACAAACTTGCACTACCTGACCAGGTTTTGTTATACAAACTTGCACTACCTGACCAGGTTTTGTTATCCCAATGAACTTGAACACAACTGTTAATCTGAACAGTACCCCGTAACATATTCGTGCCATACTCCAAAACCAACTCGTGACCACGATTGTCGACTAATCATGAATCATGAAGGATTGTAAAGTTCACAACAAACGATTCGATCGTGTGCTCAGCAAATACTTCCACAATCAATCTTTTAAAAAAAAAAAAACATTTTTTGTATACAGACTTAAAACCAAGTAAGTCTGTATTTTATATTACTGTCATTGCAAATCTCCTACTAACTGAATAACCTACATTTAATTCAAAGAAGTGAGGTCTTTGTTTTCCACTAATTTGTCTGCCTCTTTTTTTATTTTTTTTTCCTTTGTTCTGTAATTTAACGAACAAAGTGAGGGCTAATTTTAACACCACGATTTTTCTTTTGTACCTCGATAACTCTCGAAACATTTTGTTAGAATTAGCTGATTTTTGGTGGCCATTTTTGAGAGTGAGTATTACTGTTCATATGACCACTAGAGGATGTGCCAAATTTCAAGAAGTTTTGTAGAGCTGGACTATATTGGGCGACCTGGCTATAGATTTTGGGATATGGCAAAATGGCAGCCCTCAAATGATGGTTTTAGATCAAACTCAGTATATAAACATTTATTGTGTTTCAACGACGATTTATATTGAACTGCCCGTGCATAGGCGGTTTTAGGGGGGTTTTACACTAGATATAAAATGGAAAAAATATGGGTTTTATATTTAACAAATTTATATTAGACATCCTATTGGTAACTTTAAAAAACACTACCGTTATTTATGACGAGGATTCACTTACTTTTTCACTTCCGACTCGAGTTTCGTCTACTTCGTAGACATTTTCAATGTCTACGAAGTAGACGAAACTCGAGTCGGAAGTGAAAAAGTAAGTGAATCCTCGTCATAAATAACGGTAGTGTTTTTTAAAATGGGTTTTATACTTGGTTATAAAATATATATTAGATTAGTATTTTGTGCAGACACAACCCCCATCCCCCTTAAAGTGGTATTTTTCTGTATTTAGGTACACAATTCGGCAACATCATTCACCGAACGAAGTGAGGTCCTATTTTAAAACCACTGAGTTTTCTTTTGTTTTGAATGATGACCTGTTCATTTATTCCATAGTGGCATCATCGTATCTGATGCCTGCTAGATGTATGAGACAGCAGCTCCAGATAAGTTCTAGTCTACTGCTAAAGTTTTTAATTGTCATCATGTATCCGTTCTTGGAGAGGGATAATTCATATGCGCCCCCAGACAGTGACTGTAACATAATGACTCAGTGGACTCGGGCCGTGAGGATGTCACACTCTTACAATCTCAAGTATGATTTACTTTTCCTCATTGAAATTTAGCGTAAATAAATTGGAAGAAATAATACTTGGGTATATGATAATATGTACATTTATTATATTCATAGAATTATCCAATATGTACCTACATTTATTATATTCATAGAATTGGCTAATTAGATTTTGGACCCCATTTGACAACCCGGAATACCCGGATGTCCATATTATTTCTAATGGTGACGGTCTTCTAAAGTGAGTAAAGTCTATCATGCGCGAATATAGGGGAGGGCCCGGGGGGCACGTGCCCCCCAGTTTTTTAAGCTGGCGATGTTTCTCAGATTTCATTATAGCTAATCACGTAAGAAAATTAAAAAAAAAAATCAAATGAATGGTGATCCGCTGTAACTTTTATCCCATTGAGAAGGAGGCACGGGCCCCTAAATAATTCTCAATCCTGATGAGACTAAATAGAAACAGGTAAATAAAAAAAATTCAAAAATTCTGTCATCCGTCATGGCACTATTTTTTCGTCATCACGCTTATAAATTCCCTTATCACCCTTATGAAAGGTATTTGTGGTAAGCTCTACAGCTTTTAACAAATTAGGTATCGTACGTCGATAAACATTGCATTAAAAGTACTGCCCAGGACTGGAACCCCCGGTCTTTAGGTTACGAGTCCCTCCCCCTCCAAATTTTCTATTAGGTATATTGTGCGATTGTGCCCCCCAAAACAAGAGGGCTATATCCGCGCATGAAGTCTATAGTTAACGGAATGCAAAATTAGATATTTGTGGCGTAGCAAATTGAGGTCTACAGTTCACAGAAATATATCCTCGTAGCGAATGCATAATGCACCTGCAAAGTGCATCTTTATTGACATACTGATTACACATTAGAAACATTCAATTAAAATTTATTTTAATGAGTAAAGTCAATTTTAATGCTCAGAGAGACGGTAGCTTTGCTTAAACACAATGTTGCATTAGAGGTACTAAAATTAAATTAGTCATTATGGAAGTGTTTAACCCATTCTAGTGCTCAGAGACGGTAGCTTTGCTTAAACACAATGTTGCATTAGAGGTACTAAAATTAAATTAGTCATTATGGAAGTGTTTAACCCATTCTAGTGCTCAGAGACGGTAGCTTTGCTTAAACACAATGTTGCATTAGAGGTACTAAAATTAAATTAGTCATTATGGAAGTGTTTAACCCACTGTAGTGCTCAGAGACGGTAGCTTTGCTTAAACACAATGTTGCATTAGAGGTACTAAAATTAAATTAATCATTATGGAAGTGTTTAACGCACTGTAGTGCTCAGAGACGGTAGCTTTGCTGAAATACAATGTTGCATTATGGGTATACTAAAAGAAGTTGGAATATTGTGTTTAACACATTCTACTCACACGATAACTCAGAACGGCCATTCCTCTAAGAATCCCGCCGAAACATGTAAACGAGACAATATAAAGATAGTTTGAAAAAAAAAAATCATAAGTGGGGCATCCCAAGAAATTTTTACTCCAAAAAATAAAACTTTTTAACTGGTTCATGATCGGGCTGAAAGATTTTTGAATTTCTTGAAAAATTTATCCTGAAAAACATTATCATAAATACCAATATGCTATTGATAATTTGGACACGCCATAAACGAAAATCCCATGTCCGAACAAAGTGCATATCTTTCTGAGTCATCGTCTATGGCACGTTGAATGCAACAGTTAATTCTTGAACGCATCGTCCGATTTTGATGACGTTTGGTATGAACATTCACTATCGCTTAGTTTTTGGGCCTTATTGTTCATTGGTGACCAATTTAGGTAAGTGAATGAAGTCGGAAGTACTAGTTTCTATGAATCAATCACACAACCTGTAGAAGCTTTATTACACGGAACGTATCTATATGTGGCGGTATGAATCAGACAGCGGTACCCATAGCACAAACCAATACTCGAAATCACTCGCACGAGTGAAGTCATCAAGACAATGGATGTCAATGCGAGATGAAGATACAGGAATACATTGCAGTTCAATTACAAGATTTCAGTTTCCTCGGTAAAACAGTAAGGCAAGATATTCTAAACAATAGAAATAATATTATGGAATTATGAAAATCGTTTCAACTCACCGTTAGACAATAATCTTACACAGCTACCAGATGATGAATTCCTTCATGTGTGCATCACATTATGATTGCCATGATTTTGTTATTCCGTTGATTTTATTAAACAGAGTCCAGTCGCTACCTGGTCTACCCAATGCTAAGTACCTATATTGAAATAAATCAAGAATTGGTCAAAACTATTGGAATCCAGCGGCTACATGTTCCAGCCAATGCTAGGTACCTAACTAGCATACCTAGTATTTAAATAAATAAAAAATACAAAAGAATTGATTTCCAGGAAATTTTTGCTCCAAACATTATTTTTGTAAGCTCTTCTACTCAAACACCAAAAATTGATGGCGCAATGGACTATGATTATGAATCCATAATTAGTTCCACAACGTGTGCCTTAAATCCGGCGAGTGTTTCCGCATTTTTTACTCGGTAATAAATAACGAATTGGTCAAGGTATATATTAAAGAAAGGAGTCTGGTAGCTACATCATGAATTAGTCAAGATTAATTTCTTCTTTCTTTCTCTTTTTCACTCACTCACTCAATTTATTTTTTCTCTCTCCTATTCACTCACTTAATTTCTTTTATTTCCCCTTTCTTAATGAACTCACTCAATTGTATGCTCAATATTTTCTCTCTCTCTCATCACTCACTCAATGTCTTTCTCTCTATCACCCACTCGATTTTTTTTTTCTTTTTTTTTTTAGCTATTCACATTCTGAAAATACTTACGTTCAAAATCCAGAGCTTTGTTTCCGATTGTTGTTCTTTTTCTTATTTTTTACGAGTTCTTTGAAAGTTATAAAAATTATGGAAATGAAATGAGTTGAAAGAAAATTGGTTCAAGTAACAATGAAAAATATTTCAACATATAATTTTATAACTTCTCATCTTCTCGCACTGAAATAGAACCCAAAATTATCTGCTCATAGGAAATGGCTAGGTATTCTGACACACTAATTTGCTAAGAAAATACAATTCTATGTACAGTGCGGATCATGAAACATGACTCAATCGGTTTAAAATCAAAATCTGAAAGGTGTAAAATTTCCTTATCTATAAAAAAGAAGATATAATAAAAAAAGATTGTAATGGGTTGAAATTTGCGATGTCGAGTTTACAATGTTTTACACGTATTGAGGTCTCCAGACACCAAATCTCGAGTTTCAGTTATTAGTCCCTGTCTATTTGTACACAAGACATCTCAGAAACGGTTAGAGTTAGTTAGAGCCTTGAAAATCTTGAAATTTTCATCTAAAAAAAAAATGCGTTCTTCATTCCGAAGGAAAATGTTCTTCTAAATTTTTGGCACTCCCCAAGGGGGCCCAAAGGGGTTCAATTTTGAAATTTTATATCAATTTAAAATCTAAGAAAATAAAAGTAGTTTGATATTAATTTGTTAGTCTGATTTGAAGTTGGACTTTTATATACATTAACTTTGCTCTTAACTTTCGTCAAAAATGACTCTCTCTCTACTCTCTAAGTAAAACAACAAAGTAGTTCGGTGTTTCTCAAACTTTGAAACTGCTTGCTCTAGATTTCTAAGTGCTCCTTTGAATCCTGGAGAAATTACTTTTTCCCAAGTTCCGAGTTCGAATCTGAGATCTCGTGAACTAAATTTTTTTATTCATATAAAATTAAAGTCTAAGGCTCAATTCTCATTTGAAGGACTTGTTAATTTGATATAGGGCAAAATGACCCGCTTTTTATTTTTGAAAGTGTAGCACATCTTAATCAAGATAATACTATTTTGTGTGAAATCTTCACACTCGTGGGAGAAGTATGAATTTTATATGCATAGATTTATCAACACTGACCGATTGAATCAAGTGACGAAGTTTCTTATTGCTTCCCAGTTGCCATGGGAAGTGCATTGTAACAAAGCTAATGCTTTTATTGCCAACTGATCTATACTAAGGCTATCTCCAATTTAGTGCATTTATTGGAAATATATTCAAAACTATGATATTGGTCATTTTTCAGCTGAAGAAAGAGAAATTTATTTAACACCCGATCACTTTCGGCCTTGATTTTTAGAAAGTGCATGCAGGCCAGAATTATGCTGCCCCAAATGTTGATCAATATACTGTGCTCAAATTTTCTTATAATAAACACTGACGGATAATTAATTTTTCTAAAAATTTAATCTTCCGAAGGTGTAATTTCTACCTGTCCAATTATGACTTACTAACTTCCACGAACAAAAATGGGTCATAATTGAGAATTGAGATATTACTTGAGGCTGACGTCCTCACGGGCCGAGTCCACCTGAGCTGAGGGTGTAAAATAACACAGAAAGCAACTTTGAAATTGTATTATGTTTGAACTACAGATGTAATTAGATGTCATTATGCAATTATAGCATGGTTCTGAGGACCCAGGTTAATTATTAGCCTCCAAGATTAGATGCATGATGACAATTAAAAAGTTAAGCAAGAAAAAATAACTTATTTATAGCTGCAAACTCATACATCTGGCTACCATCGGATACGATGAGGCCACTATCGATTGATAAATTTAATCTATCAAAACTTGAAAATTTATTACCAAATTAATAATAATAATACAACTCTGGAACGATCTTTAATTTTATAAAATTTTCATTCACGCTATGACACACACAAAAATAGAACCTTGAGTGGATGGTTAATACCAATGGGCGAGGTTAATGCCTGAGGCATTTTCTACCACCTAACCCCTAGATCTCTATTTTTGTGTGGTCAAGTACTCGAATTAATGAGGAAATCCTGTCTCTGCTGGGGATTGAACCCACGCCCTCCTGTTTACCAGGCGAGCGCTTAACCACTCAGCTACCGAGACTCACTAAAAGAAGGGTACAGCAAAACATTTCCGCGGACGACGTGTCATCTAAAATGTCTTAATTCTGCGTATTCCATAAATCCTAAAATTTAAATGCGAAGGTCATTTGACGTGTTTTTTTTACCAATGACACATTCCTGGAATGTTGTCATTATTCTAATTCCTCAAGAAAAGTAATTACCGTAAAATATGGTTTCAAATTTCTACCCCGTACGTTACGAGGTGGCATACATTTAGCAATACTTCTGGCATCATTTTATGTCCAATCTCTTATGATTCTAAGAATTAGACCATTTCATGTTTTGGTAAATAATTTATTTGAAGGTAATTAATTTTGGATATTAATTGTCCCAGTTCTTAAGACATAAACAACAAGCTTTGGACACGAGGCCACACGCGTTATTTAGGATGATGCTTATATTTATTTTTATTGCCAGCCCGCGCACAATGACGCATCTATCTACTCTGCTAAATGCCTCAAGAGAGATACGAGTATTTCAAATTTACTGTGACGAGTCCCGTATGGTTTTGGGTGCGTTCTGTGTTTTTCAAACACAAAGATTTAGTCTGCACAACAGCAATTCACATCTACCTATATTTATCTTGTAAATTTGGTGATTCAAGATTAACGGTTGAACAATGAGATCATTCGTCCGAGCCAGGCGCGGAGTCTTGAACCTGTCAAAATAAGACACTTTCTTCTTGATCGCTTCAGAATATTTCCGTGACTTTCTATTTCCCCCTGTGGGAACATACATATTATAAATTGGACGTACGGCGTTCCTGGAAACATACATATTATAAGTTGGACGTTCTTATTAAAAAAAAAAAAAAAAAAAAAAAAAAAAATTTTTNGATTTTATGTGTCACCCTTACAAATCATTGATGTGATTTTATGTGTCACCCTTACAAATCATTGATGTGATTTTATGTGTCACCCTTACAAATCATTGATGTGATTTTATGTGTCACCCTTACAAATCATTGATGTGATTTTATGTGTCACCCTTACAAATCATTGATGTGATTTTAGTGTCACCCTTACAAATCATTGATGTGATTTTATGTGTCACCCTTACAAATCATTGATGTGATTTTATGTGTCACCCTTACAAATCATTGATGTGATTTTATGTGTCACCCTTACAAATCAATGATGTGATTTTATGTGTCATCCTTACAAATTATTGATGTGATTTTATGTGTCACCCTTACAAATTATTGATGTGATTTTATGTGTCACCCTTACAAATCATTGATGTGATTTTATGTGTCACCCTTACAAATCATTGATGTGATTTTATGTGTCACCCTTAAAAATCAATGATGTGATTTTATGTGTCAACCTTAAAAATTATTGATGTGATTTTATGTGTCACCCTTACAAATCATTGATGTGATTTTATGTGTCATCCTTACAAATTATTGATGTGATTTTATGTGTCACCCTTACAAATCATATGGGCGATATGTGAATTACGTCATTCGAAAAAATCACACTAAAAATAAGGAAATTGAAACACTGATACTACGATGTGATTCAGGAGGTTAAAATAATATGATTTGAGGTTAGGGGCTTCTAACCTCCAGAAGAATGTATCTTTTGTTAAGGCCCTCCAAGTGGCGAAATTTTGGAAATAGCCGGAAACAGAAAGTAAGTATTAAGGTTAACGTAAGAGCTGTACGACCCTGTATACCTTTGAGAAGTGTGAACTCATAACTGTGGAGACATGTATTGGCTAAATTTATTCTATTCTGGATTCCAACTTGTTCACTTTCTACATAATATTACTCGGAATGACTCAGTTGAAACTTTTGATGCCCTAGCTCGTCTCAAGGGTTGTAGAAGAATGTTTTAATTTGCATAAAATTGGTTTTGTTCGGCAAATAATTTTATAGCATTGAATACAATTTCGACCGCGGCTGTCGCGTACATTGCGTAATCCGGAGCTCCAATTTTTATACACTCTTCACAGCAAATCCGATCGTAATTTGCGGAAATAACGTATCCAATGTTGGTTCCAAACGCTCAATTTTTTTCTGGTTCATCGGTGCAGCCGTCAGACCGCATGAACGCTGGAATTGAGATCATCATCGCCTGGGTACGATGATGTGCAACATAAAATGCACGTAATGCCCATGAGTTTTCCAAACCGAGTCGGCATGTTTTTCGAAATAAATTTGTAGACGTTGCTCCGACGCAATCCTATTTATGATATAATGCAAAACGAAACCAATCTGATAATTCTTCTGTCACAGAAATCAGTGTTACCAATTTCAAGTTACCGACCTCCCAAAAAGAGTGTTCATTTGGTCTATACATCATTGATTGTAAGGAAAAAGATTCCTGCTTCTTCTATCAGAGATCTTGTCATCTCTAGTAAGTCCACAAGAGAGCCGACAATTAACACAATGTCATCAGCGGAAGCAAGGATGTTTATTTTTCTATCTCTGTTCAACTGTTTGATCTTCAATTTCGTTGCTAAGCTTCCTCTATTCTATGGTGATGCTGTAAAGTAATAGCGAGATTATGACTCCTTGCAATACGTTAGAATTAAATTAATTACACCTGACACGGCTGGCGTATTAGGGATACATTGTTATTTTGCTTTCACGTGCTGTTCCCTGAGTAATGCTAAAGAACTAAAACATCAAGCGACCAGACAATCATTTGCTGTTTTTTTTACCAAAATAAAACATTTTTGCGAAGCACAATTTCTGGCAATATCCTCACGGGCCAATTCCAATTGAGCTGATGGTTTAGAATAATACAGAAATCTACTCTTTAATATCAATATGTTTTATAACTGATTCTCTTGTGTTACACTGCATGGATCTGGAGACCCATGTCAATTATCAGCCTCCAAGAATATGTGTATGATGATAATTAAAAACTTTAGCAGCCGATAATTGCTTGCCAGATGAATAAGATGCAATCTCATACATCTGGTAAGCATCGGCTACAATGATTCCACTAATGAATAAAATGAAAACAAACAGAAGTAAGCCATTATCAAGCACATATACACAAAGAGAAAACTAATAAGCACAACTAACCAAACTCAATCCAAAGCACACATACGCCAAGAGAAAACTAATAAGCACAACAAACCAAACTCAATCCAAAGCACACATACACTAAGAGAAAACTAATAAGCACAACAAACCAAACTCAATCCAAAGCACACATACACTAAGAGCTAAGAGAAAACTAATCGAACCAACCCCAATCCAAAGCACACATACACCAAGAGAAAACTAATAAGAACAACAAACCAACCCCAATCCAAAGCACACATACACTAAGAGCTAAGAGAAAACTAATCGAACCAACCCCAATCCAAAGCACACATACACCAAGAGAAAACTAATAAGAACAACAAACCAACCCCAATCCAAAGCACACATACACTAAGAGCTAAGAGAAAACTAATCGAACCAACCCCAATCCAAAGCACACATACACCAAGAGAAAACTAATAAGAACAACAAACCAACCCCAATCCAAAGCACACATACACTAAGAGCTAAGAGAAAACTAATCGAACCAACCCCAATCCAAAGCACACATACACCAAGAGAAAACTAATAAGAACAACAAACCAACCCCAATCCAAAGCACACATACACTAAGAGCTAAGAGAAAACTAATCGAACCAACCCCAATCCAAAGCACACATACACCAAGAGAAAACTAATAAGAACAACAAACCAACCCCAATCCAAAGCACACATACACTAAGAGCTAAGAGAAAACTAATCGAACCAACCCCAATCCAAAGCACACATACACCAAGAGAAAACTAATAAGAACAACAAACCAACCCCAATCCAAAGCACACATACACTAAGAGCTAAGAGAAAACTAATCGAACCAACCCCAATCCAAAGCACACATACACCAAGAGAAAACTAATAAGAACAACAAACCAACCCCAATCCAAAGCACACATACACTAAGAGCTAAGAGAAAACTAATCGAACCAACCCCAATCCAAAGCACATATACACCAAGAGAAAACTAATAAGAACAACAAACCAACTCCCATCTTCCAGTTCACTATATCATTTCATATTTTATTATTTTTTACTCCCTTTGATGTATTCACAAGCCATATGATAAATAAATATTATAAAAATACCTATGCGAAAAATTCTCCTTGTTTGAACTGAAACGCCTCAAAAGGAGACTGACAAAAATTGAAACCATTATGAATTAAATCCTTGTTTAGTGAGTACATTGCCACGGGATGAGGATGACTACTTCATGGAGGTACTTATTAGTGTGATTTTTAATATTTCATGTGCATTTATGAAGCTACAAGTAAAAACTATATTTTAAAAAAAATAATCTTTAAATTAGCATAGATTAGTTCACCCTTCTCTAAGCATAAAGTTCCCAGTATTAGAAGTCATAAACCAGAATATATCATTGATACGTGAAATATTTCAGCATAAACTCATCTTCTTTAAAACAACTGAAAGATATCTCACTCTTGGTACTGTATTCTGAACCAATCAGATTGCTTTATTTTTCAGTCTTCTTTAGGTATAGGATCTTATAAAGAACATTTTAAAGGATTTTACAAGGCCAGTTGTAATCCACCCGTGGTCAAGGACTTATCACCGAAAATAAAAAAAATAATATAAAATAAAATGAATTTGTAAAAACATATTTTAATTAATTTAATATTATTTATTTCGTTTTTGTTTTTTATTTTTTTAGATAGGTTTTACATAAATTTGTTTTTGTGTTTTTTTTTTAAAAAAAATTTAGATTTGGTTTAATATTATTCCCGGTATTTTCGTATTTTCACGGAGGAACTGTTCAGTGCCTTTTCAATATTTAACTCCCATTAGTTTATCAAAAGAAAGTACGTATAACATTTTCTTATTTTAATGTAAAGTGTCTCCATGATTTTGAAGAATTCGCAGGGAAAAAATGAGCTTCGGACTTTTTTTTCAAATTGTCATAGTTCGATAAAGAATATTGCTGCGTTTACCATGGTATTCTTTTAGTACATAATTATATTAATATCCAAGTACTTGATTATTTTAAATACCTACAATCCTCAATTTTGTCCTCGAGGGCTCTTTAAAAGTCGATGATTTGCAGCAATATTGATTGACATTTTTTTGATTTTTTTTTTCTTCTTCTTCTCTGAAAGGAATAACAAGTACCTATATGAATTATACTGATTTAAAACGTATCAACATACTTGACCCGGCGTTATTAAATGCTCTCACTTTGGCGGAGGCTTTCAGAGCTGAATTAAAGAAAAATTTAACAATTATTTTCGAAGATAATTTGAGACCATATTAAATGTAGCTGCATTCTTGATTTGTGTATTGGTTAATTCCAATTTCTTTACGGCCTACTTTAAGTTATCATTTTTAAAGAGTTAAAAAAAAGGATTGAAGGAAATATTTGATAGTTTTTTTAAAAGAAAATATATATTTTTTTAATATATTTTCCAATAAAGGCTATTTTGCTTATTTATGTTGATTTCTTATACAGAAATATCCTAAATATGTACCTACCTAATATAAATCCAAGTGCTTTTATTTTAAATGAATATATTTATTACAATTACATTTGTAATTTCCAGGAATGTTTTTTTTAAAAATTTTGTCGATTCGAATGTTCTATGTTGAATTGACAAAAATAATATTTTAAACTAATTTTGTATCTAACGCCTATATTTAAAAAATATCATTATCGTCGTAAGTCAGATGTAAAATACGATATTTTCTGTGGATCTTAGTAGTGAGGTTTTTCTTGTATTAATAATAAAAATTCTGCCGAAGTTCTAACAGCAGACAAAGATGAAGCCTTACTCACTGGTAATTGGTACTACTATCGAATATGATCATCGTACTTATCACATTTGTTGAAGTCTTACTCACCGGTACTACTATCGAATATGATCATGATCATCGTACTTATCACATTTGTTGAAGTCTTACTCACCGGTACTACTATCGAATATGATCATGATCATTGTACTTATCACATTTGTTGAAGTCTTACTCACCGGTACTACTATCGAATATGATCATGATCATCGTACTCATCACATTTGTTGAAGTCTTACTCACCGGTACTACTATCGAATATGATCATGATCATCGTACTTATCACATTTGAGGAAGTCTTACTCACCGGCACTACTATCGAATATGATCATGATCATCGTACTTATCACATTTAACTTTACAGTATTTATCCTTTTAGAAAATTAATATTTTAGTGAAACAACTTTTTCCGTTTTGGCGAAAACATGAAATGGCCGACGACTGACGGCATCGCGTGGCTGTGATATTTTATCTGCTAATGGGTAAAACGGCCGTAAAAATTGTTGTAATGCTTTGATTAGCTCTTCGGAAGCTACCTGCTACATGGTCCATGTAGCAGTGTTTGACCATGTATTCCTCCCTGCCCCTTTTTTGGTTCCCCGGACTCCAAAGGAGCATGAAGCGAAAACGTTTTGTGACTGTGGAGGAAGTGGAACAAAAATCGTTGGACAGAACATCCCAATTAGTGGATTTAAATGAAAAGATTTGACAAGTGCACCAATTTCTATCACTTTCACAGTATTCTCAGTCAATAGAGAATACTTTGAAGGTGATCAAAATTGCTGCCAAAATATTGGCGAACAAAAAAGTTATAACGAAATTTCCGTTACTTTTGGGTCACTTCCCTCGTATGTGAATGTCAAGGCCTTTACTAAGAATCAACAACAGTTTCCAGAGTGATGTGTTAATTGACATTCCGTTACAATAAGCTTGATGATGATATTGTGAATGACTGCAGTAATAAGCTGGTCAAAGCCAGCTGTGCAGTTTGTTTTGAGGCTGATGACAGTTTCATCAATGAGGAATCATATTTTTATGCAGTTGTGCATCTCTCAACCAATAACATCAAGTCACTGAGATGCTAGAGACTGATGACAGTCTCATCAATGAGGAATCATATTTTTATGCAGTTGTGCATCTCTCAACCAATAACATCAAGTCACTGAGCTGCTAGAGGCTGATGACAGTCTCATCAATGAGGAATCATATTTTTATGCAGTTGTGCATCTCTCAACCAATAACATCAAGTCACTGAGCTGCTAAAGGTTGATGACAGTCTCATCAATGAGGAATCATATTTTTATGCAGTTGTGCATCTCTCAACCAATAACATCAAGTCACTGAGATGCTAGAGGCTGATGACAAACTCATCAATGAGGAAATATTTTTCCAGATTGCATCTCTTAAACAATAATTATTACAAATCAACTGCATACGCCCAGATGAAAGTGCATTAACTGTAATTATTTTTTAATACCAAAACTTCTCAATTACTTTATTTGATATTAAGTTGAATGTTGATGAAATTCAAGCCGGTATCTTCATAATACAAGATCGATTCCTTCCTACCAACCCGCAGTTCCAGTAATTATCTTTACAAGATACAATCGTCACAGTCACTTTTTTCTGATTCTCGATACTAGCGATCTTTGGTTTTACCGGTCGGTGACCGCAACTTCCAATGCGTCCTTTCCGATGACTTAGGATTCCTTTTGACAAAGAAAATTATGTCTGTTTTTTTTTATTATTTTCAATAATCTTTCAAAGTGTGTAAAATCCGAAAACCTAAAACACAGTCGTCAATTGGTATACTCAGGGCCCTACCCAAGATTTTTTTCGGAGGGGGGGGGGATCCGAAGCATTGATAGCTAAGGCAGGACTAACACCTGAAAATGATTATCCTGGGAGGTGATGTTGTTTTTGTTGAAGTTGTTGCTGCTGTTGTTGTTTTTGTTGTTGCTGTTGTTGTTGTTGTTGCTGCTGCTGCCGTTATTGTTTTTTAAAAAAATATTATAGGTCACGTGCAAAGTAGAGTATTTTCATAAAAAAAACGAGGGGGGGGTTGAACCCCCCGGACGCCCTGGGGCCACAGAACGTAATTTTGTAACAATCATTTACTTCAAGTTAGGGATTGCAATCCCGCATGATTTTCAATCCCGCGGGATCCCGACAGTTATTTATCAACGTTATATTTTTGTGCACATTTCAGGTATATCCCTCCCACACTTATGTATTTCAGTAGTTTCTTATTCATTATTCAAGAGTTCAACTTACAATTACCAAGATTTTTTTACCAAGATTAAGAATTGGGAATAAACAACATAATTTTAGAAATTTTAAAATTGAAAAATAATTAACTTTTTATTATTACCTACGTTTAATGAAAAAATATGACAAATTAGGAAAAGAGTTCGTATGCCATATCCCGTATATGTGCCTTTGCCCCTTTGTCATTATCATTGTCTTATTTCGGAATTCGGAATGCTTTTGGGTAGAGAGAGAGATGTCTGACAGAACTAGAACAGATACTATGTGTAATCAATAGCGTGTAATGTGCATGCATACCTTTTCCATGAAAATGGCCCTTTTCTATAAACGCAATACCATGTAGGTAACTATAAAAAGAAGTAAAAAGTTAAAAGTCATGATTGTCATGAAGTAGTTTCATAATTTCAATTGAAAATTAGGAAAGTTTAGATTTTTGCGGTATCCAATCCCGCGGGATTGAGGGTACGGGATCTCACAGTCTGCGGGATCGGAAAAAAGTGTGGGATCCCGTATTTGCGGGATTGTAATCCCTACTCCCAGTTGAACTTTTAAATAATTTTTTCCTTTCTTATTTTCTGCGATTTTCTTATTTGATTTCTCTGTAGTTGTGTGTTCTGTCTTCTGTTATCATCAGCTACCGGGCTTCTCATCTACGATGTTGTAATGAACATTACAACATCGTACCTAGATAGTTCCCGGATACTGTTTTTGCCTAATCTCATGTGAATTAGAATTAGGCTGTTCTGTTCAATCTATCTTCTCTGCGTAACGGTATGTTACACGTTACCTTCATTGCATCTTAGCTGTAAACTTCTTTCGTTTTGTTTATATTATTTAACAAAATGAGTTATTTCATTTTTTTGTTTTAATAAGACTTTATACTGGGTAGTTGTAGCAAGATAAACAGAACCCTTTTCTTCAATGCAATCTGTCTCTCTCTCTCTCTCTATATATATATATATAGAGAGAGAGAGAGATATATACTACATATATATANTGATGTAAACTATTGTAAAAAGGAATTGATATGAGGATACCGAAAATGTATTAATACAATTTTATAGAGGGTAGTTTTAGCAAGGTTGACAAACAGAACCCTCTCATTCTGTGTTCACTGTCAATCTGTCTCGGTATGTGGTGGGGTTCCAATCCCTAGCTAAGGCAAAATTGTTCCCCAAATAATTCATGTCGGTATTAGCCATGATAGATGAACCCAGACAACTCATTAAACATATCGAGAAAAATAGATTCCATAATTGCAACAGCAAGGCGCAGCGTTTAGTTTATGATTTTCATTTGAGGTATTGACCAATTGAGATGTGTTTTCGGTATCTTCTTTGTCTCCTCTTCTTGCTTTATTCTTGAAGGTCGTTCCAAATTGAGATGTATTTGGAAGCGTCTTCCCTGTTTTTGCAATCTTCTAGAAGGCTGTCTTGATTGCTATTAGGCTATAAATTTAATGACCTTCTTTTTAATCTCTTCCATATTATTTACATATCTTTTCTCATCCATCATTCTGCTTCTCATTATCTCCTGAAGAAATTTCAGCAGATAATGAGCTCTGTATTGCCTTGTCCAATGTAAAAGTTGGGCAGGTGCTTAGCTGAAACAAATTCATTTATATTTTGACACCTAATTATTCCTTTTCAAATATCATCCAATTTGTATTTTATGAAGACTGCTGAACTTTTAATACGTTGCGTTCCATTTTAAATTTTCATTAAATAAATAGAAAATATATTTTGTTTCTAATATATATACAGGGTGCGGTAATTAGTATTTCCACATTTGAAAGAGCTGGTAAATAAAAACGACATAAGATATTTTGTATTCTGTGAGCTTGTGTATTCTAGTTTTTTTCCATCTATGTTTTGTAAATAATGTCGTCCAAATGACGGCCTTGGCGAGTGATGCACTTTTGGAGTCTTTCACGCAAGTTTTCCATGACTCTCGTCAGCATATCCGCATCAATTTGGATGATTTCTTCCGGAATTGCTCCTTTAACTCTTCAAGGGTCCCAGGATTACCTCAGACTTGAGGTAATCCCACAGGGACTCAAATCCGGCGACCGGGGAACTAGTCCTGCGGAATCTCACGAGAACGATTGGCTGCATGGGTAGCCCCATACAGCCTAAAGCTGATGATGTGGTCCTAGAGTTGTGAACTCAACTCAAAATTGTTTTTCGATCAGGAACTGGATCCGTGGAGTGCAAACCATACCTTGTGCGGAACGCCCTCTGAGTGGCTATAATGGTTCGCTTTTTAAAAAAAACAACGAACGCACGACCAAACCATTGTGACAACTAAAAACTAGATGTCATATCGTGTCGCTCCTCCGACTATCACTCCCCCTCCCTAATTGCCGCACCCTGTATATATAATAACACCCCATAACAGGCACGGGGAACGGGAGATTTTGACTGTCATATTCGATTTTTTGTTAAACTACATTTTCTGCGTCAAATGAACTTCGCATTTATATTTTAGGACCCATAGATTACGCAAACTTAGACATTTAAGTGTCAGGACGTGCCCGGCAGCATATGCTGTGTGTGATGTCATGGAGTAAATGAAAACATTATCATAAAAAGATGGTTCTAGAATTATCTTATTATTCTTAATTTGGTAATAGATCACCTTTTGATTGAATAATTTGATAGACAACTTTTGATGCAGCATATGCTGTGTGTGATGGCATGGAGTGAATGGAAACATTATCATAAAAAGATGGTTCTAGAATTATCTTATTATTCTTAATTTGGTAATAGATCACCTTTTGATTGAATAATTTGATAGACAACTTTTGATGCAGCATATGCTGTGTGTGATGGCATGGAGTGAATGGAAACATTATCATAAAAAGATGGTTCTAGAATTGTCTTATTATTCTTAATTTGGTAATAGATCACCTTTTGATTGAATAATTTGATAGACAACTTTTGATGCAGCATATGCTGTGTGTGATGTCATGGAGTGAATGGAAACATTATCATAAAAAGATGGTTCTAGAATTGTATTATTATTCTTAATTTGGTAATAGATCACCTTTTGATTGAATAATTTGAGANAAGTGTGATTATTCATTTATGTTGTTGTTGATGCTGTAAAGGTTTACCTCTTGCTGTTGCAAATATTCTTCCCATTTCCAGATTCAGATTTGGAAAAATTGTAGAAACTGTTTGATATGAGTTTAGCGAAAAGGATTTGACAGCCCTTGAGTGGAAGTGTGATTATTCATTTATGTTGTTGTTGATGCTGTAAAGGTTTACCTCTTGCTGTTGCAAATATTCTTCCCATTTCCAGATTCAGATTTGGAAAAATTGTAGAAACTGTTTGATATGAGTTTAGCGAAAAGGATTTGACAGCCCTTGAGTGGAAGTGTGATTATTCATTTATGTTGTTGTTGATGCTGTAAAGGTTTACCTCTTGCTGTTGCAAATATTCTTCCCATTTCCAGATTCAGATTTGGAAAAATTGTAGAAACTGTTTGATATGAGTTTAGCGAAAAGGATTTGACAGCCCTTGAGTGGAAGTGTGATTATTCATTTATGTTGTTGTTGATGCTGTAAAGGTTTACCTCTTGCTGTTGCAAATATTCTTCCCATTTCCAGATTCAGATTTGGAAAAATTGTAGAAACTGTTTGATATGAGTTTAGCGAAAAGGATTTGACAGCCCTTGAGTGGAAGTGTGATTATTCATTTATGTTGTTGTTGATGCTGTAAAGGTTTACCTCTTGCTGTTGCAAATATTCTTCCCATTTCCAGATTCAGATTTGGAAAAATTGTAGAAACTGTTTGATATGAGTTTAGCGAAAAGGATTTGACAGCCCTTGAGTGGAAGTGTGATTATTCATTTATGTTGTTGTTGATGCTGTAAAGGTTTACCTCTTGCTGTTGCAAATATTCTTCCCATTTCCAGATTCAGATTTGGAAAAATTGTAGAAACTGTTTGATATGAGTTTAGCGAAAAGGATTTGACAGCCCTTGAGTGGAAGTGTGATTATTCATTTATGTTGTTGTTGATGCTGTAAAGGTTTACCTCTTGCTGTTGCAAATATTCTTCCCATTTCCAGATTCAGATTTGGAAAAATTGTAGAAACTGTTTGATATGAGTTTAGCGAAAAGGATTTGACAGCCCTTGAGTGGAAGTGTGATTATTCATTTATGTTGTTGTTGATGCTGTAAAGGTTTACCTCTTGCTGTTGCAAATATTCTTCCCATTTCCAGATTCAGATTTGGAAAAATTGTAGAAACTGTTTGATATGAGTTTAGCGAAAAGGATTTGACAGCCCTTGAGTGGAAGTGTGATTATTCATTTATGTTGTTGTTGATGCTGTAAAGGTTTACCTCTTGCTGTTGCAAATATTCTTCCCATTTCCAGATTCAGATTTGGAAAAATTGTAGAAACTGTTTGATATGAGTTTAGCGAAAAGGATTTGACAGCCCTTGAGTGGAAGTGTGATTATTCATTTATGTTGTTGTTGATGCTGTAAAGGTTTACCTCTTGCTGTTGGAAATATTCTTCCCATTTCCAGATTCAGATTTGGAAAAATTGTAGAAACTGTTTGATATGAGGTTAGCAAAAAGGATTTGACAGCCCTTGAGTGGAAGTGTGATTATTCATTTATGTTCTTGTTGATGCTGTAACGGTTTCCTCTTGCTGTTGCAAATGTTCTTCCCATTTCCAGATTCAGATTTGGAAAAATTGTAGAAACTGTTTGATATGAGATTACCGAAAAGGATTTCATAGCCCTTGAGTGGAACTGTGATAATGTATTAGACATCATGAGCATTTTAGTCACCGTCGGTTCGGATGACGCTCCAAATCAAGCCTGACATTGACCATAGAATGGATCTTTCCTTACTATCTTTATTCTTTGGGTTGGGTTAGATAGTACAAAAAAACATCTTCCAGGTTGACATCATTATCTCAACTGCCGGAATACAGGTAGACTTTAATTTCCCGGGAAATCCCGAGTGGACAAATACCTGTCGATGATACATGATACTAGCTGTTTGCCTGTGCTTCACTACGGTTACGAAATTCAACATAAAAATCGAGATTGCGACATTAAAGGTTTTCAAGTTTGGATTTTGGTGGAACCGACCCCCCAGAGTAAGCACGGCTCCTATATAGAAAATTCAATATTTTACTCAAGGATATTACTTTTTGTATTGCGCAACACCTTTGTATTCAATTTCAACTTTCTCGGTCATCTCGAATTGGCACTTCTCAATTCCGATTTTTCGGTGATGGAAACCGGCCATAAATCGGGCAGAAACCGGAAAATTTCTATTTTTTAAATTTTTTATTTGGGGCTTACATACGATTTTGGGGGGGTCCATCCACGGTCATTTTTCGCTATTTCCTTTAGTTTTCCCAGAAAAAAATGCAAAGAAACCCATAAAAAGCGTCATTTTTGGTGGTTACTTGTTTCCACTTGAACTTTCGATTTTTTCCTTTCTTGTTACGCACCTTTGTACTAAAAGGGATCTGAGTACTAAATACTGTAGGGGATTTCAAGTCTCTAGGTTAAGCCATCGTGGATCTACGTTGATTTTCAGTAGGTCAGTGAATCAGTATACCAACTGGGCTTTGCGTTTTATAAGTATAGATTTAGGGGCTCATATAACAGAATTTATAGTGTCAAAATTGCGTTTTTATGTGTAAAAAAAAATATGAAATTCATACAGAAGAAAAAGTGCAGTTCATTGCAGAAGGTCCATTGGCCATTGTTTAATAGGTTGATAAGGCTTTACTGTTCACTTATCATAACTTTACTGTTCACTTATCATAACTTTACTGTTAACTTACCATAACGTATTTGCCATAATTTTTCTTCCTCGTGCCAATGAAATTGTATCCAACACAAACAAGTCTCGCTTTAACATCAGCTCACTCTAAGCAGATACAGTAATAAATTGAATGACCTCATTTTTCTTATGGACGAATTCCTTTCTTATTAAGACTTACCCATCTTATTATAACAATAAAGAATGAACATGATATTATTGGGTTTTTCATTGAGGTTTTCTTCAGAGTGTAAAGCTACAGAGCACAAGATTTTCCAGGCAGTGAATGAACAGAGATCCACTATGAATTGGCAGAATCATTGCTGAAATTTATGAAAGTTACAATAGTTTTAAAACTAGATGAGAATATATCAACATGTGAAAATGTTGGTACCTATATATTTGGTCATTTAGAAAAAGATAATTGAGTGCTTGGTAAAAAACTAAAACTAGAAAATAAAGTATCTAGAATAGAGTTCTTCACAAATCACAAAAAAAATATTCCAGGGCAAAATGATTAATATTGTAAATTGTGTTATTTTAAAAGATGAACGAATGAGGTCACCAAGATTTTTCATTTGTTTGTCTTTTCTGTACTACGATAACTCTCGAACGCCTTATCCGATTTTGATGAAATTTGGTATGGATATTCAGAACATTCATAGAATTCGTCCTGTTGGGCAACCCGGAGCTATTTTAATTGAAGTTTTCTTCTTTTTGATAATTTTTTTTGTTAAAAAAATATTGGTATCCATCACACTCCTATTGCATTAGTCTTTCTTACTATGTGAGCCGACGCAGCCGACCATTGATGACATTTTTTGCAGTTCTTTCATTTTACGATGCCTTGGATTTGTAGACGATAGTGTTTGTTATGTCATGACTCCTGATGCTCTGATCTTATCGATATTGGTTTACTCCTACATTTTCTGTACTTCAGGTATCTATATTTCATATAATGTTCGTGTCTGATGAAAGTATTGATCCTATGAATATTTTTATGATTGAGAGAGAGAGAAGTAATTAGTATAAGCTTCTTCAATTTATTCTACTCCATAGTCTAGGGAATCACTCACTTACTCATTAATTCTGTGTCAAAATTAAATTCCATATAATCTCGAGCACCTCACTCACTTTTTCAAAGATAAACCAAAATCTTGTTTAGTTAAAATTGGATTCTTTTTAGTACACACAATCCCCGTTATTTTGAACATTATAAGTAATTCACTTTGAGTTGAGGTTCTAAATCTTCTTCATAGATTTGAATCATTATGTTTCATTTGTGTGTGTGTGTGTTTAGGATTACGTTGTTCTCGTGAGAGACAAAGAAATAAGATGTAATAATACTGAGTACCTATTTTAAGTGGCTCTAAATATTCTATATACAGCCTGAGGGAGTTTTAGTTCTAGTCATAGAGAGGGTGAGTGTTGAGTAATAAGTTTTTAGTATCATTTTGTGTTGGAAAAACGGTTATTATCTCCTCTGTAACAATAGTTTTCGATGTGAGTCTCACTTTCTTCAGGATGATCACAAAGAGAGTTTGACTTGAACATTGGTCATATTAAAATAATGGATGAGCACACAAAGAGTTTTAAAAGGCGAAAATTATGAAAGGAAGTAAGATATAACCCAGCATGAATGAATAGTAGAGGATCTCATATGGGTTATTGTTGTATATATTTTAGACATGAACTCTGTTATTAAACCAAAGTAATCACGGTAAAAAAAGGACTGTCCACATAAAAAAATAGAAGGATTATAGGTTGATAAGGTCCATTTCAACAGCCAGAGTAGCTCAATTTGTTGAAGTGGTGGATTCGTTATCAGGAAACTGTTGGTTCGAATCTAACTCCATCCCCGCCTATTGGTCACAATATACCTAAATCAACGTCGCAATGATAATTGCAGTCTCAATAGAGATATGTGACCAGTTCAATAATAATAAAAAGGTTTCTGGTAACAGTATTATATTGTTACTTAAGATATGATTCAATGACAAATGTATGTGGAAGCGTTTGGTGTATCACAGTTGAAATTGCAGCCGGTTCATTGTCGAAACAAACAGTGGATGTCGTGGTCGGAATTTGTTCGTTCCTTTCGTAGGAGATCAACAGTCGGAAAAAATCTCAAGTGTTATTATTACGTAGAACCAATTGCATGTGAAATCCATGAATGTGAATGAAGTGAACTGTGGAGGAGTTCAAAGCGGTGTTATAACTCATTTTCATGTGTGTTATTCTAGAGATTGATTGACATAGTTTCTGGGGGGGCATATCTACTAACTTCCTCTTCAAATCATGGTGGGATGTACCATAACGTCAAATCATTTGTGAGGTGTAGACGAGGGCGGTCCTCGTGGGCTCTTTCCTTCAGTCACTCTTGCTAGAAGTCAATTATGTTTTAGTGTGTGGCCTATCATGTTTATTTCTCTCCGATCCTGGTAGATTCATCCTTCTACTCGTATTTTCAATAACGAACCTTTGAAATCGTCAGGATTCTTTATGCATATTTGCTACTATTTGGGCTGTGCCATTGGAACAAAATAAACAAAATTGTATCATAATCTATCACTAAAAATATTGGTGCACATGACCTTGGCATTCAAACATACTACTATGAAATGATAGATTTTTTATTTTAATAATTTAAAAAATGTTATAAATAGATTAAAAGTTTGAATTGGGTTTAACGACCCTAATAATAGAATAGAAGTTAAATAAGTAGATTAGACATAATTAAAGTTTTGATTCCAATCTCTTACTAATCAGTCTGCGTCAGGATAACTATCTCATACATCTTTTATCTTTTCAAGGTCGTATCCTCCGATAATACTTCATAATTGTGGATTCTTTAAAAAGATTTCTGCACAACTACAGGGTGAAGAGGACTATTAGGCTACATATCTCGGAACACAAATTCATGTTCTGACCAATGTTGAATGAAATTGTGGGGGATGTAATATCATGGTGGATATTTTAACCCTAGCATTGCCAAGGGGGGAGTACAAAGTACCCGCGTTTTAGCAAAAAGCTTGTAGTAATTAAATTATGATACTTATTTTAATGAGACCTTTAATAATTGTCACAAACAATATTTTCCATCATAGTATATAAAAATATGTATGTTCTAAGCCTTCTAAGGGATGATATTGAAGCCAAACTTTGGGCGCGGGTACTTTATACAATGCATGTAACCAATACATTGATTGTCTAAAGCTACCATTAAAAGCTACCATAAATTGTCTAAAGTGTCTAAAATGTCTAATTATGTACCACATGCAAGAAATAAGTGTGTGTAAACACTGTCAAAAGACATTTGTCTGTGTGGGATGTCAGGAAGGACAAAGTTCTGGTTCAGAATAGATTTCCTAGGGTCTAGCGATTTTTTTTTTTTTTCTTTTTCATTTACATTATTTTATTTCTGGGATTTAATTTTATTTTTATGTAAGATAATAAGATAATAATTGATTTATTTTATATTTTTTTAGTTTTTAATAAAGTAATAGCGACTTATTAATTAAAAAACCCATTTTATCCTTTATTTTGTTTGCGGGTACTTTGTCCCCCCCCCCCCTTGGCAATGCACGCAATTATTTTTTTGAAGTTATACTTCTTTAGACGCGTTATGAAAAAATGATGAGAGAGAAATTTTATTTTTCTGTGACGCGAGAGCTTAACGCAAAAATTGTTTCATCCACAAAACTGTATGCATTCTGAAACTGCTTATCCGATTGCAATTCAATTGGCACAGTTGATGGGTGCATTCCTGGGAAGATTTTTGTCTAGGTCCCATCCCTATAATGTTAAGCTACACCGAGTAGGGATAAACAATGGATGGGTGAGAGCAAAAAAAGTTCACGTTTTTCGACCTAAATGACATTTTTTTTGTATGGCAAATCATAATAATAATAGTGGCTGTTTCTGACTCAAAATCATAGAACTGACCTAAAAACCACCAAGTTTGTTAGTTAGAGTTCTCTCTCTCTCTCATCTTATCGAAACGAAGTTCGGCTACTCAGCTAGTTATGGAGTTAGTTATGAAAAAATGATGAGAGTTAAATTTCAATATTGTATTTTCTCAATCTATATCCATAGAACATTGTGGCTCAGTGGCATAGTTGGTAGGTTCTGAGTTTACTTCCGGATGGGGTAGTATGCTTTTTTTTAAATATAAAATTTTAATTTTTTTAAAAAGAAGTATAACTTCTCGCGCGCGTACATAAGTACACACACCCATTTTTGTTTTTAAATAAAACCATCTACCTACTTTTATGTATATCCGAATTTTCCATTAAATTCTACATACGCATAAAAGACTATTCATTTTCGTACTTTTCGAATGCTCCGTCATTTTTTTTTTTTTTTTTTTTTTTTTTTTTTTTTTTTTTTTTNTTTTTTTTTTTTTTTTTTGTGTCAAATCAAATTAAAGCTCACGTGCTTTAATTAGCTAATATTAGGTAGCTAAATAAAATTATTGTCATAAATAAATTTCGACCCTAGTCTGCAATTAAATTTTTTTATTGGTTAAAAAATATAGCGATCTTCAAAAAATGAAAATTTTGAAAATTAAAAATGATGTGAAATGCCAATTTGATGTCAAATTCGATTAAGCATTGAAAAATACATAGGTAGGTACCTCTGATTTTTTAAATAATAAAAACAAATTTGACCCTGGAGATTAATTTTAGAGGAGATCAATCAAGATCACAATGTTCGATTAAATATCAGAAATCCTTGGACAATTTTTTTTGGTATCTCCAATGGGAATCGAGCTATTTGAATATTCTGCTTAAAATGACTTATCTACTCTGTAAGTTGGTATGATGGGCACCCGCCTACTTAATCTATTCATGGAATATGGAAATTGAATTTCATTATAAAATCTTGATTGAGTGATATCACTAAACCAAGTATCCGGTAATATTTTAAAGTTTATAATTTTTTTTTAAAAAAAAAAATTTTTAATTGAAAATTTAGCAGCAATTAATGAATTTTTTTTCCATTGAAACAAAATGCATCTTGATTTATGGAAACTTTTAATCAAGATTTAATTTTTCAAACCTAATAAATACAGAATTATAAATCAAGTATCCAATACTAATAATTCTTACTTAAAATGGCCAACATTTGGCCCCGGGTGGCCCCGCATGCATCATACTTTTATGAATATAATGAATGTCTAAAGTTCAGCTAAATCGGATAAAGCGTTCGAGAGTTATCTTGTCACAAAGAGACAAGCAGACAAAGAAAATGTTCGTGATAAAACAAGACCTCACTTCATCCAAAAATTATGAGAAATAATATTTTGAAGTATTGAAGCTTTACTCTGATGATGTTCTTAGGAGTAAATGTAACTAGTGAGCTCTTTTTAACATCTCTTTAATATTTTTTTAATTTTAAGATATCCGTATGGATTTTTTTTTTAACTTTAATTAATGTTTAATGTTCCTCATAAGCCAATTTTAAATTGATTTGTTCTCGCTATTTACTGCCATCTAGGCCGTGGCCCTAAAAAGGGATAAACCCTTATTACGAACCTAGTCAAAGAATTTAGTTTTATAAATATATATTCTAGCATGTTTGGATTTCAGCACATTCTAGTTTCCTTTCCTAAGAGAACAATGTACAAGAGATTCTAAATGCTAAATCTGCTCAAAGGGGCGTTACCTTTCACATTTTAGAAAATATTTTCTTTTCAAGAATTTACTCTTGCACTAGTTGTTGGCGTGAGAATCGCTCGAACATCTTCTTCATTTGATCGTGAGCAAAATTACTATTGACATTTACATTTAAACCAAATATATGAAGGGGTAACTTGAAAAGAATCACGATATTAAAAATGTGCTTCAATGCTGCATTATTGCTGCATCTAATCATGGAATTCAGAATGCAGATATGGTCGAAGAAGATGCTATCTTTACAAATAAAATAGAGATGCGAGCGAAATTTTCCATGGATCAATGAAAAAATAATTATTTATTTAATTTCCGAGTTGAAAACTTTAATTGAACTAAAAAGAAGTCTTTTCAGACCAAATAAAAGAAAGAAAAAAACATTAGAAGTCGTTTCTTTTTATTTGGGCATTTGAAATGATTTTTTGGGCCTGTTATCGAAAAGAATGGGGAAATAAATGGTGAATCATAGAGTGAATAATTGTGGATGGATAATTTGTGAAAACTGAGTGCTGTGTTATGCAAAATTTAGTGGTAAAATGAAGGGGAGATTATACATACAATCTCAGCGAGACCAGCATTAATGTACAGTTCAAAGGACGAAAGTTGGAGATAGCTGAAATGAGAATTTAGCGTTAGATGTGTTGGTTTACAAGGAAGAAGAGAGTGAGAAGATAGGAGAAATGGTAAAAGAAGGAGTAAATTGAGTTGTTTTGGGCATATAGAAAGGGGCGATAAGAATTATATTGGGAAGAAAGAGGAGACTTTAAGAATAGAGGAAGGAGAAAAAGTTTTAGACGACGATAAAGTTGGAGAGGACTTACGATATAAGGGATAGAAAAAAGAGGAAGCTTATAGATAGAGGCCATTGTGGAAGAAGAATGAAGGAAGGTAATACTGACCTCAAATAAAGGTACGGCAAAAAAAAAAAAAAAAAAAAAAAAAAAAAAAAAAAAAAAAAAAAAAAAAAAANAAAAAAAAAAAAAAAAAAAGAAGAAAAAAAGGTTTAGGTGATGGCTATGAAACAATCATATCGGAAACACTTTTTTTGTTTCCGATATGATTGTTTCATATCGGAAACAAAAAGTTTTTTTGTGTATTTTTTAAAGGTTCATTATTGAAAATAATAAACGAAAATCCATTCTACTCCACTTTCGTGTTGAAAATAATAAACGAAAATCCATTCTACTCCACTTTCGTGTTGATTATAATGAACATGTTAGAGAACAGGACAATGTGACAAAACTCCTCAGGAAACAATAAATTTTTTGTGTATTTTTTAAAGGTTCATTATTGAAAATAATAAACGAAAATCCATTATTCTTCACTTTCGTGTTGAAAAAGGTTCATTATTGAAAATAATAAACGAAAATCCATTATACTTCACTTTCGTGTTGAAAATAATAAACGAAAATCCGTTCTACTCCACTTTCGTTTTGATTATAATGAACATGTTGCAGAACAGGACAATGTGACAAAACTCCTCAGGAAACAATAAATTTTTTGTGTATTTTTTAAAGGTTCATTATTGAAAATAATAAACGAAAATCCATTATTCTTCACTTTCGTGTTGAAAATAATAAACGAAAATCCGTTCTACTCCACTTTCGTGTTGATTATAATGAACATGTTGCAGAACAGGACAATGTGACAAAAATCTTAGCAATGCTGCCTCTGTAGTGCACGATTGTATCTTAACAAGAATGACTAGAAGTGCTAAGCAGGACATCTGGTTCAGCAAGATCTTCTATCTTGAATCTAGAGCTAAAATCTTAATTGTGGAGCATTGTTAAGAAGTATTTAAACTATTAAGAAATCACCTACAGCACACGTGTTGCTCTTTAGTTAATCAAAATAACTAGTTTATGATTTGTCGGTATAAAATGAGTTTGTTCAAATTCAAAATGAACTGTTAGCTTTCTAAGCAACAATTAATACAACATGTAGAGCCTCCAGTCTACAGTGAATGACAATGAAAACTGTCTCACTCATATCTCTATTAATGACTAATTAAATAAAAAAAATGTTCCTAATTAAATAAATAAAAGATGATCGTATGCTTCTCGATAGGATTCCTATTGATGGTTGATTTTCGTTTATCAAAACCAGATTTTCCATTCTCAAACTAGCTAGTCTCCGAAAGATTTAGACATTCAAAAGAGAAGACTAGTGACCGAAATAAAAAAGGAAATAAAAAATTGAGTTTTAGTCTTATTGCTGTGAACCTCTCTAAATGTTCGTACGCCATCATTTATTGGTGTTATTTCTTTAAAATAAAAACAACAATATTCTTCAATTAACACTGATTGGACTGAAACACTTTTGCAAAGAAATTACTTTTATGGCTGACAATGAAATTTTTTTATAGAATACATCAGATATTATTTTGGGATTTAGAGATACGAAAAAAAAAATCTTCCAGTCTGAACAAATTATCTGTTTCAGAGGAAAGCAAGATCAGTCTTATATAGCATTTTGAGATTCTCTGCTTATATTAAAGCTTTTTTATTTTATTAGTAAACTTAACAACAGTCCCGAACAAAAAATTAAGATATTTATCGAGGCAGCTTTGAATGTATCTCATTTCGTGAATCAGCAGACTAGAGTAATGGATATAATATCAGTAATAATTATTTGTTAATAAATCTTAGAGCAGTGGTGAGGAAGATGGTCTCAAGCATGACAATTTAGGAAATATCTAGGGAAGATGCACCCAATGTGGGTCTGAAGTATGACAATTTAGGAAGCATGCGGGGAAGACGTTATACACCCAATGATATAGCGTCAGTCATATTAAAGAATTCGGTAAAACGAAAAATCCACGTATAGACGTACGGCGCCGATTATAAGCAATTTTTTTCGAATAATCAAAAACATTTCTGCTAAATACGTCTAGTTCTTTGTTGAGGGTGGTGGGCTGAGTAGGACACAAATAAATTACGTTATTGAAATATAAATATGTACAATTATGTTTGTACTTTTTAATGAAAATTATAATGATCCCTACAAACAGTACAAACAAAATTTTTGTTTCTTTCAGCTTGGACAGTCGTTTTTATGTCGTTTCTTCGCATTCGGTTAGCAGACATTTCGGATGACTGGATTCAAGTATCTTTCCCACTTAAGAATTTCGAAAGTTTTTTAAACTTTAATCCTTCTTTGAGTCCTAACATGAAAATCTATGATCTACGTTTTACTATTTTTTCTAGAATTAATTCCTAAATTTGTTTGATGACGATGTCAATACGTGACATGGAATTATCTGTATCAGATTTCATCACACACATCTTTGCAAACATGCCAGGAGAAACAAGATTGCTATTTTTGCAGACTCCCATTAAACATGTTTAGTACTAATCCAGAAATGGTTTGTATTAGTACCTAGCTACTGTGATTATGTGACCATTGTATTTCTTATTCAAGAACAGGACAATATTTGGTACACCTATCCTACATTTAATTATCTGCTCGAAGTAGACCAAGAAAAGTAGTATAACGTTTCCTCTAGAAGACGCGACCAGAGTATCTCTTACTCTGATTGTATTATGAAAATAACAATCGATAGGTCTGGTATACGCGGTGTCACGAAGAATACACCCAGAGATTCTCTCTCTCTCTCTCTCAAAAGTGACTCAATTGAAGCTGTCCCATAGTCCACTTATCCCTGCTTATGCTCCTGAGGGATCAAAGATATGATATACACATGGCCTCAAGGTTCTCTTTAATTTATTTTTAGTTGATGTCTCTTTAATATCTAAGGTTATTCGAGAAGAGTAAAATACCCTCCAATCCCTGGACACCCCGTATAACATACCTCGCCTAGCCTGTAGGTTGGGTCGTGAGTAGCCAGAGGCACGAGGGCTCGAACCTACGTTGATTATCTTTAAGTGATCTCACGGGAACTGGTGTATTCTACGCACGAGATTTAGTCAAACATTTGGCAATTACTGACGATCTCGAGGGAACCCTTCTGTGTTGTTTACCGTTTTCGCCAGCATACAGTTGTAGTGTCTTTTATTGCAGGGAAATTTAACCTCTTGAAAAAGAAACTAGATTTGGTACAAAATACTTTATGTGCGGTCCAGTTTAAATTCGGCCGCTCTTTTTATGAGAATAAATAAATTATTTTAGAAAGACATAATATCACAATAATTAGAAGCACTCTATAAAACGGAAAATATTGCAAAAACTTTCTTTTAAGAAAACGTTAATCAAAGTTTTCAAATAACTAAGAGGGCCTTTTAACCTATCATTTCTTGGATATCATACTATCTACAGCTGTTTTTATTTCTACAGAAAGTATGACCCTTTCTTGAGATTTCTCCCCTATTAAACTCGAATTTTTCTCCGATTTTTGGCAGAACCCTTGTATCTCTCCTCTCAATACGCATGAGTTCAAAAAACCTATTTATAATTAGCCTGACTACGGTTTTTGATTCATTTCTAAATACATAAAACATAAAAAAAACCTATAAAAATTTGCAGAAAGTCTTTAAGTTAGCTACTAGGTTTATTAAGTCCTGTTTAGCTATCTCTATATCAACTACTTGTGTCCCCAAAACCACTCTCTGAGTTCAAAACAATTAACAGCAAAAAAAAAAAACAATTTACTGAAAGTCTCGGTTACTTTTTTTTTTAAAGCTATATCATTTATCTTTTAAAGATTATTAAAAGACATCTGGTTTGGTTATTTCATGCGGGATCACAGTCAACTATGTTCGCAGATACCGTTTTCATTAATTTCCATGACAACTGTAATTATTATTATTATTATTTCTGTACTAAGCACCCATTACCGTCTAAACATATCTTTGGTTCTGCATACGTTACCTATATACCGCAACACGCTTCATATGCAGTGTAGTAAACCTACTTTTCAGTATCAAGTGAACGATAAATTTATGTGCAAGAAAATAAGACACATGATGATCATGATGACTATTCGCTTTTTGTTGGCATCCTATGTTTGCGGGATCTTATATTTACTTGTATATTCGTGAGCTAAATTCCTCTTTAGCCATCCACTGGGCTTTTTGTTTTTGGAGAGTAGCTTTTATGTCTACTTAGTTAAGGCTTAAACTCTGAGCAAGCTTGATTAGCCTTTTGACTGGTCATTTTTCATTGATGTATTTAGTAATCCCATGCTTGGTCTCCACGCAAATAGGAAGCTGCAATCAAAAAGGACGTAAAAAAGCAGTTTCTACACAAAATTAGGTCTTGAAGTGAGCACATGGTGTTTTCTCAGATTGCAATGACCAGGAATTAGGCCCTGGTCATTGCAATCTAATATTTTTTATTTATAAGGTCCCGTTCAATTAACATGGCCTTAGTACTTACTATGTATTAATCTCGACCTTCTACTGTTGACATTACTGTCGAGCACCCATTTGTCAATGATGTTCTCGAGTATAGCACACATTTTAGAAGTAAGTTGTATTTTCCTTGTTTAGAAATGATAGCGTCAACCCTTACTGGAAATTGAAACCTGTATTATGTCTGATGAGAGCTCTGCTATTTTACGGCATACCCCGTGGAATTTTTGTGGTTTGGGTTATGTTCGAATTTCTTGTTAAGGTGAATGTTCTCAGATAGTATGTGCAGACCTTTCCTAGATTATTTTGAAAAAGTAATTCTCCAAGGGTGAAGAATTTATTCAAAATAATCAATATCAATAATATCATTTATATTGATGTGATTCGACAGGAGTTTCGGATCTTTCACCAGCAAAATTCAAAATGAGCCATGTTAGTGCGAGCTTAGCGAAGGTTGTGAGGCCATTAAGGCTATGTTCACATGACAGCGTGGTATCATATGAAAAAATCGATACAAGTTTGTAGAACTAGTACCGCGCGTTAATGTAGACAATATGCACTAGATCTTGTGCCGCGTGGTTCGTCATAACGCGCGTTCATCTGAACACAGCCTAAATGTCAAAGCTTTCTTTTAATTACTTCTTCAACTTCAATTTTCTTTTACAAAGTGAAAATAATTCTCTTGTCAATTTTGAAATATTTTGCTTCATTTTGACCCAGTCATTTCTTAAGTCCTCCAAAAATATTCAATTAAAAATTTCAAGTCTTTTTATTTTGACAAGAAATGTTTTTTAAAAATATTTTTTTTTTGCACTGATTTTCCGGTTCGTTTTCTCATTTCCAATCTTTTTTTGATATTATATTTTAAAAGTGTTTTTTTTAAAGATAATTACATCTAAATTGAGATTTCTCCTTTTAACTTGGGTATAATTATTCTGCACTATATAAATAAACGAAGCTAGGAATCATTTGCATAAATCTCCCCAAAGATACCTCATATTTAAGTGAGGAAAAATTTGCATACATCTCCCCAAACATACCTCACATATAAGCTAGGAATCATTTACACAAATTTCCCCAAACATACCCTATATTTCAGCTAGGAAACATTTGCATAAATCTTCCCAAAACATACCTCATATTTAAGGTAGGAATCATCTGCATAAATCTTCCCAAACATACCTCATATTTAAGCTAGCAATCATTTGCATAAATCTCCCCAAACATACCTCATATTTAAGTGAGGAATCGTTTGCATAAATCTTCCCAAACATACCTCACATATAAGCTAGGAATCATTTACATAAATCTCCCCAAACATACCCTATATTTCAGCTAGGAATCATTTTCATAAATCTTCCCAAAACATACCTCATATTTAAGGTAAGAATCATTTGCATAAATCTTCCCAAACATACCTCATATTTAAGGTAGGAATCATTTGCATAAATCTCTCCAAACATACTTCATATTTAAGCTAGGAATCATTTGCATAAATCTTTCCAAACATACCTCATATTTAAGCTAGGAATCATTTGCATAAATTTTCCCAAACATACCTCATATTTAAGCTAAGAATCATTTGCATAAATCTCCCCAAACATACCTCCGATATTTAAGCTAGGAATCATTTGCATAAATCTTTCCAAACATACCTCATATTTAAGCTAGGAATCATTTGCATAAATCTCCCCAAAAATACCTCCTATATTTAAGCTAGGAATCATTTGCATAAATCTTTCCAAACATACCTCATATTTAAGCTAGGAATCATTTGCATAAATTTTCCCAAACATACCTCCTATATTTAAGCTAGGAATCATTTGCATAAATCCCCCCAAACACACCTCATATTTAAGCTAGGAATCATTTGAATAAATCTTCCCAAACATACCTCCTATATTTAAGCTAGGAATCATTTGCATAAATCCCCCCAAACACACCTCATATTTAAGCTAGGAATCATTTGAATAAATCTTCCCAAACATACCTCCTATATTTAAGCTAGTTATCATTTGCATAAATCCCCCCAAACACACCTCTTGAATAAATCTTCCCAAACATACCTCCTATATTTAAGATAGGAATCATTTGCATAAATCCCCCCGAACACACCTCATAGGAATCATTTGAATAAATCTTCCCAAACATACCTCATATTTACTCTTCTCCAATGCATACTCATTATAGATTCATTCCTGTACTCCTTTACAGTTTGAACAAACGATAGTTGTTATTATCTTTTAAAACCGCAAGTTAGTTAAAACAAGTTAAAAATCAGAGTCAACTTTTATAACCATGCTGCTAAATGACTACAGGTTGTGTTTGAATTATCTGACAAATAGCTGAACGAATGTTTTGTTCTCAGCTATTTATATTGCAGTGTGGGCACCTGGAGCATGTACGTTTACAACTTTAGTTTTAAAGAATTCCTTATTTTTCTATATATTTGTTGCTATTGGTTATTTTTGTTCTTTAACAAACCACACAATCAAAAATCAATGTTATCTCATATTGGTTCACTCTCAATTATATCAAAAACCAAAGCAATACAAGATAAAAGTGTTTGTATTTAGTAGGGATGAGTATCAAACAACAATACAGTGATTATTTCGATTTATTGTCGAATGTCTAATCGATATCCACACCTAGCATTTAGTCGTGGATATCGCCCATTCCGATATTGGTTGTTCTAAGATTTCTCGTGTCGATAAACAAATGGATCTGGGGATTCAATTCAATTCAAACCCTTTATATCGCATTTTTCCGAAGTCTTCTGTTTTTAGAAATGCACATCAGAATACCGTGGAGAATCATGTCATCAATGAAACAATAATAGAACGAATGAAAAGGGAAGGTATAATTTCGCGTCTATGGCACGTTGAATACACCAGTTTCTGTTGGATCACTGAAGTTAAGCAACGTCCAGCGAGGTTGTACCATGTGGGTTCCACGTGGGTTCGCGCCCTCGTGATAGTGGCTATTTTTCCGGCCCAACCCAGGCTGGGCGAGGTCAATGTGAGTAGCTGGTTTGTAAGTTTCCAGCGAATGGAGAGTAAAACCACCGTCTCGAATGACCAATAGATGTAAAAGGGACGTTATCTCCCCCACCCCCCAAAAAAAGGTATTATTTCAAAACAGTCAAAAACAGAATAATGTCACTTTTAGGACACATATTGAGAAATTATAAATATGTAGGTACATATTAACCATAATCAAACAACAACCACATGTGCTGGAAATATAGAAAAATGGACCGAATTATCAAGAGAGGATATTCTGAAAGTAACATTGGATAGAGAGGAATGAAGATTTGGCAATTAGAAGAAGAAGATTTTATTATTAGAAATGCACAAATTATAATTAAATACCTACCTACCCAAAAAATGTCTTTTATTTCCTAAAATTATTGAGTATAGAACGTATAAAACGAAGCAAATGCTTTTACATTAGCATTTAAGAGTACACCGGAAAAAAATGAGGGTCCACTTTTTTCATTTTGAGAAAATCGCGTTTTAAACTTTAAAAAGCATTTACAAGGCGATGACAGTTGGAATGTTTTTTTTCTTTTTTGTTTTTAATAATATGTTGAGAATATGATTGAAAATATATCTTTTGTTGGATTGAGAAATATGTACTTGTAGAAATAATTAAAAAAAAAAAAAAATGGATTTTCTACTCAAAGGTCACAAAAAAATACCAATAAAGATGACAGTACAGGGGTAAAATTGGATATTCATCTTTTTTGCTTTGGAAATCCCATTTTTTTGTTTTCATGCAAAACAAAAAAGTTATGTGTTTTTTTTATCCTTAAGACATGAGGGGAAGTTGAGAGAAATATCTTTGCGCCCCAGTAAAACACAAAACAAATGGACAGGCCTAAACAAGAGGGAAGAAACAAAACACGTGTTTCTTGGACTCCCATCCTTCTTGCCGTGACTCAGCGACATTCATCTTTTTTGTCGGGTACACGGTTTTTTAAATCATTCTAGCTCTGTGCCCTCATTTTTTTTGGTATTTTTGACTTCAAAAATCGATACTTTCGGTGGTACAGTATTATATAACACCCTTAACTCATTTTTTTTTTAAAAAATCGACCTTCATCTTTTTTCCCGTGGACTCTCCATTTGCTATTAGCAAATGCTTTAAAAAGTAGAAACACCTTGATTTAGTATGCATAAAAATTAAGTACATGCTATAGTAAAAATATTTGTATTGATTTAAGTATACTACTCATGATGCCAAATTCCAATAAATTTAACATTTTTACAGTCATGCTTTTTTGTGAGTGTGTTACACATTTTTGCGAGTTCATTAGTACCAACTAAAGTCTAGTTTCCTAACAACATCCAAGCCATACTATTTCTTTATGCAGACGAGATTAAACATTATTATTTTCGTATGAATGGAGAACAGTTAAAATCTAATCTGATTTAGAGAAGTACATCATGGATGTATTTTTCTAAAAAAAAATCTATAATAATGAAAAAAGAAGAATAAAATGTTATCTGTGCATGTCAATCTGCGTTATATTTTATATTAAATATCAGATCTCCTCTGTGTTGTCACTGGGATGTAGATTATATTGAACAAAGAATATAATAATGGACGTTGGAATTTGGTGGCATGCAACATTTTGTACACTTGAAGGCAGTTAGTAAGATTAACCCGGTAGCAGTACTTTTGTTACGCGATCAGCACATTGATAAGTTCAAACAAAACTAGTGTTTTCTTTTGAAGATGAATACATATGAAAAATGTTGTCTTTAATTTATTTTCGATGAAAATCAACTTTTAGATCTTTTATTTAAAATGAAAACACTGTTAGAAGAAAAAAAAAAAAAAAAATCCCACAATACTGGTATCAACTCCCACAATACTGATGATCTTCTACAAATCCTTGTGTTTTTTTGCAAGATAAACTTATAAGACAAATATTATAACTGTAGACCAACCTTAAAATGACCACCTTTTGGAACAATAAGATACCAAAAATTATAAAAATCAGCTAAATTCATTAATATAAGGAATATCCATAATATCAAAATTGGATAAGGCCCTCGAGAGTTATATCAAAGTGTAAAAAACAAAAACAAAAAACAACAACAGATAAATGGTGGCATGCGTGTTGTTAAATTTTAGTGCAAATTTTGTGCTTTCAATTTTACAATTAGAATGTTTTGTGCATGTATATAATGTGTCTCTGTCTTAATGGTAAACCTTTTCATGGACCAAATCCACCTGAATTTAATTTCCCTTTACAAGTTCAATTTGATGGGGGCACATGGACAAAATGTTTAACTTATTAAAGTACGAAATGTGTTTGAGTTGACTGTACGAGTATTTCCTAGGACTATCAGACATACTGATGATGGCTTGTCAGATGACACTGCGAAGTACATTTTGACAATAATATTATGTTCTACGTGACTAAAATGGGTTCCGACGTAATCTATTCAATGTATACGTGTACCGCAGTTTCATAACTGATTCCTATAGCTTGTGTCTGCAAACTGTAAAATACGACTGTATGATTCCAGCTCGCTACAAGTAACAGGACTTACGACTGTTTGTTCCCAACTTTCTGAAATTACCAAGACTTACGACAGTTTGATTCCAAAACTCTGAAACCAACAGTACTTACGACTGTTTGTTCCCAACTTTCTGAAACTACCACGACTTACGACAGTTTGATTCCAAAACTCTGAAACCAACAGTACTTACGACTGTTTGTTTCCAGCTTTCTGAAACCAACAGGACCTACTACTGTATGTTCCCAACTTTCTGAAACCAACAGTATTTACGACTGTTTGTTTCCAGCTTTCTGAAACCAACAGTACTTACGACTGTTTGTTTCCAGCTTTCTGAAACCAACAGGACCTACTACTGTATGTTCCCAACTTTCTGAAACCAACTGGACTTACGACTGTTTGTTCCCACCTTTTTGAAAAAAATAAATAAATACATAGGACTTACGTTTGTGTGTTCTCAACTAACAACTTCAATTGTATTAAATAAAATGTTTGAAAGAATCGTAAAATAATTAAAGTCGATAAATATTACCGATTCTAAAAATTATTAGACTATCATATGTTTGCTGTACAATGTCCGGGAGTAGAAGTTATCTTTGAACACCGTAGAGGCAACATCGACCTTGACGATGATAGTATGAGTACTATTGAAAGCTCGCCACTAAATAATTTTTAGAATCGATATAGTCTTTTTAAATATTTTTGTAAATTCTATTGAAGGGTAGCAAGATGAACAATATTTATTCAATGGATTTCTCTGAATTAAACGTCTTTGACCGTCTTTCTTAACGCACCTACCATCTACCAGTGCGAAGTTCTTGTGAACAAGACTGTAGTATTTTTGTTCTGCTGAAGTTCTTGTAGGTTAAACTAATAATTATTGAAAATGTTCCTAGAAAGTCAGTCCTAAATACTGCCCTGTGGAGGTGGTAAGTGGTAATCAATTAGAGATAACTGACTACTTTCTTAGAACCTCAATATCATTGGATATGAAGACACCTAAATGCACTTCTGACAGATTTCATCTTTGTCATTCCAAAGATATAAATTTGTTTAGTACATCAGTGAGGTTTTTAACCTTTAAAGTAAATATTATCAAAGCGTTTTTTTGTTTTACTTAAGGTGTCAAATTAACCCATCAGATGTTCCATTCAATTTAATATCTATGAAGATGCAATCATTCATTCCCTAGGTTATGAAAATAGTTATGTCTTATCTCATATCAATAATCTTTATATTTGTTTTGATTACAGCTCTGGACATCTCCTTATAATATGTAAGTAAATAATATTTATATTTAATATAACATATAATAACCCTGGGCCCAGTAAATAAATATGAGTTGGGAATTGAATTCGAAGTAATATTCCTACCGCTAAAAAATATAGTGCAGGTTTTATCGATTCCGAGAGTAGCTATAAGGAAAAAAAAAAAATTATCCAATTTCGTAGGAAATTTAGTTTCTTAATCCATTTAGGCTATGTTCATATGATCGCGCCATACTACGCGGTACGACGAACCGTGCGGCATAAGATCTGTCTAAATAGTGCATATTTTCTACATGTCCGCGCGGAAGATCTTGTACCGCGCGGTACTAGTTCGAAAAATAGTATCGTGTCTGTCTCTTAATTGTATTGACTTTTTCAGTTGATTCGCGCAGTTTGGGCGAAATACAGTGGCCAAGAAGATATTTTGATGCTAGACTTCCGCGTGTACATGCGTTGTCATGTGAGTGTTCCTCCTGCGCGGTACCCCGCGATTATCTGAACTTAGCCTTATAGTTACGGTTTCCGCGGTTACCCTATAAAATATATTTATGAGAAAAATGAAACTAATATTTTCCGCGGCAAAAATAGTAATTCGGGTTGACAATAAAATCTGGAATGATAAAAAAACCGTTCCAAGAGTCAATAAAATAAGTAAACATAAGAAATTTGTTCAAGACATGTTGTAGAAATAAAATAATATTGATTTTATCAGATGGTATTGGTTTTAGCAAAGTGTAGTGTTTGAATAGAACATGTTATCTTAAGATACAAGATACTGCTTGGAAATTAGCTTAACATTGTTGACTATCTGTGCAAACACAACAAGCACGATGGTGTAATCAAGTGTGATCACATTTTTGGTTTTATTTGTGTCCAGTATCAGTTGAGTTAACTCAGATGACCAATGGGCCGGCGTCGGGAATCCTTGTGAAGCCCAGTGACCTGAAGTTATGTGAAGTCCAGTGTCATCCAGCAGACCTAGCCCGATCCTTTAGTTCTTGCGACAGGAGTTCTGGGTTCTATGCTATTTAATTGGCTCCTTCAGATCTTCTACTACTTCTTCTAGCTTATTCGCTGAAATATTTTTATGGGAATTTAAATTGGTGGAGCACATCTGCTCTGTGATCTGACAAAATCAGAAATGTTTGCGGACTTTATAACTACAATGACTCTCTTGTGGCCCAGTGAGAAGCCCAATTCTTTGAAATCCTGCAATTATTTTCTTGATGTCAAAAATGTTTTGAGAGTAAACATTTTTCGATATTTTTTCAAACTCGGAAAAAACAATAATATTTGGCAAACATCTACAATGCATCGGAATTCGAAGGAGGAGATATTAATCCTATGACAGCGTCACCTGTCGAGAGAATGTCACCCGATCATCTTCAATTCGGTGATTGTTATCATTGCCAATGTCTTGTCCATCTCTAATTTAGAAACCTAACATGCTCGAATACTTGCACACCTAAACAGTGAACAGTGTAGACACGAAACATTTCATTCATCAGGTCTCAGTTTTTGTAAAAGGAAATATTTGCTATTTTACTTACTTTCCAAATCAGGATCGAATCACGAGATGGAAAACGGAACATCACTTTATTTCTACTTTTTTTTCTACGTTTTTCGCTGTGGCGTTTTTTTGTTTCCACGTTTTCTTATCGAAGATGATAAAAAACACTTGACGGACTCTTGAGTTCCCACTTTAGAAAAAAAAAGAGTTCATAATTCATCAGTCTTCCTACAAAATCTCGAAACGTACGGAAAGGGGAGACGAAGCTGCAATGGGAACATCTCCATTTAATTACCCATGATACTGGACCATCGAACGTTTTTTTTTATGTTGCCACGTTTTCAGTTAGAAGACGCTATGTCAAAAACCTGTCCACACGAGAAAAAAACTCCGTTACGTAAAAAAAAAAAATATGTGCAAGAGAGAACGAGGTAAAAGATTTTTTTTCACTTTGATAAGAACAGAACGAATATAACATTAGATTTCGTATTTATGGCAATGCCTCGCTGCGGGGCCGTACCCAAGATTTTTTTTTCNTGGGATGTTACTGAAAGCTGAATGATTTTCTAATTGGTCCGTGCATACCTCTAGTTGGATTCCATCAGATCATACTTGAGATGGTGGGATGTTACTGAAAGCTGAATGATTTTCTAATTGGTCCGTGCATACCTCTAGTTGGATTCCATCAGATCATACTTGAGATGGTGGGATGTTACTGAAAGCTGAATGATTTTCTAATTGGTCCGTGCATACCTCTAGTTGGATTCCATCAGATCATACTTGAGATGGTGGGATGTTACTGAAAGCTGAATGATTTTCTAATTGGTCCGTGCATACCTCTAGTTGGATTCCATCAGATCATACTTGAGATGGTGGGATGTTACTGAAAGCTGAATGATTTTCTAATTGGTCCGTGCATACCTCTAGTTGGATTCCATCAGATCATACTTGAGATGGTGGGATGTTACTGAAAGCTGAATGATTTTCTAATTGGTCCGTGCATACCTCTAGTTGGATTCCATCAGATCATACTTGAGATGGTGGGATGTTACTGAAAGCTGAATGATTTTCTAATTGGTCCGTGCATACCTCTAGTTGGATTCCATCAGATCATACTTGAGATGGTGGGATGTTACTGAAAGCTGAATGATTTTCTAATTGGTCCGTGCATACCTCTAGTTGGATTCCATCAGATCATACTTGAGATGGTGGGATGTTACTGAAAGCTGAATGATTTTCTAATTGGTCCGTGCATACCTCTAGTTGGATTCCATCAGATCATACTTGAGATGGTGGGATGTTACTGAAAGCTGAATGATTTTCTAATTGGTCCGTGCATACCTCTAGTTGGATTCCATCAGATCATACTTGAGATGGTGGGATGTTACTGAAAGCTGAATGATTTTCTAATTGGTCCGTGCATACCTCTAGTTGGATTCCATCAGATCATACTTGAGATGGTGGGATGTTACTGAAAGCTGAATGATTTTCTAATTGGTCCGTGCATACCTCTAGTTGGATTCCATCAGATCATACTTGAGATGGTGGGATGTTACTGAAAGCTGAATGATTTTCTAATTGGTCCGTGCATACCTCTAGTTGGATTCCATCAGATCATACTTGAGATGGTGGGATGTTACTGAAAGCTGAATGATTTTCTAATTGGTCCGTGCATACCTCTAGTTGGATTCCATCAGATCATACTTGAGATGGTGGGATGTTACTGAAAGCTGAATGATTTTCTAATTGGTCCGTGCATACCTCTAGTTGGATTCCATCAGATCATACTTGAGATGGTGGGATGTTACTGAAAGCTGAATGATTTTCTAATTGGTCCGTGCATACCTCTAGTTGGATTCCATCAGATCATACTTGAGATGGTGGGATGTTACTGAAAGCTGAATGATTTTCTAATTGGTCCGTGCATACCTCTAGTTGGATTCCATCAGATCATACTTGAGATGGTGGGATGTTACTGAAAGCTGAATGATTTTCTAATTGGTCCGTGCATACCTCTAGTTGGATTCCATCAGATCATACTTGAGATGGTGGGATGTTACTGAAAGCTGAATGATTTTCTAATTGGTCCGTGCATACCTCTAGTTGGATTCCATCAGATCATACTTGAGATGGTGGGATGTTACTGAAAGCTGAATGATTTTCTAATTGGTCCGTGCATACCTCTAGTTGGATTCCATCAGATCATACTTGAGATGGTGGGATGTTACTGAAAGCTGAATGATTTTCTAATTGGTCCGTGCATACCTCTAGTTGGATTCCATCAGATCATACTTGAGATGGTGGGATGTTACTGAAAGCTGAATGATTTTCTAATTGGTCCGTGCATACCTCTAGTTGGATTCCATCAGATCATACTTGAGATGGTGGGATGTTACTGAAAGCTGAATGATTTTCTAATTGGTCCGTGCATACCTCTAGTTGGATTCCATCAGATCATACTTGAGATGGTGGGATGTTACTGAAAGCTGAATGATTTTCTAATTGGTCCGTGCATACCTCTAGTTGGATTCCATCAGATCATACTTGAGATGGTGGGATGTTACTGAAAGCTGAATGATTTTCTAATTGGTCCGTGCATACCTCTAGTTGGATTCCATCAGATCATACTTGAGATGGTGGGATGTTACTGAAAGCTGAATGATTTTCTAATTGGTCCGTGCATACCTCTAGTTGGATTCCATCAGATCATACTTGAGATGGTGGGATGTTACTGAAAGCTGAATGATTTTCTAATTGGTCCGTGCATACCTCTAGTTGGATTCCATCAGATCATACTTGAGATGGTGGGATGTTACTGAAAGCTGAATGATCTTCTAATTGATCCGTGCATACCTCTAGTTGGATTCCATCAGATAATACTTGAGATAATGAGATGTTACCGAACGCTGAATGAATTTTCTAATGGGTCTGCGCTTTTAACATTGCATTTAACTCTACGGAAACGATTATCCTAATCCTAAATTGAAAATGTAGAACTAATTGCACGATAGGTATCTATCATTCTATCGATCAGTCTATTAAGGCTCATAAGAAATCTGTTTTTAATTACTCGGCTAGGAAGTTCTACTGAATCAATCAAATCAGAGTGATAGTAGGTATATTGCTAAGGTTCATTAAGATATAATATTTTTTCTCAATGGTCAAACTGTTCAGCGATCTCTGAGTAGGTGTCTGTAATGAACTAGAAATAAACAGGGTAATCGAAAAATTTGTATTCTGGCAATTCTGTGAATTGTAGACCTCACTATGTTTCCGCAAAATTATTTAATTTTCCATTTACCTATCAAGATCTTCCTGTTGATTGTGGAAAATAGTATTTCAGGTTTACTATTAAGCCCCGAATGACCCATAGAGATAAAAAATAGGTAATAAATGTCCCAGGGGCGGATTCCTCGGGGGGGGCGGCGGCTAGGTGTGAGTTCCCCCCCAAAATCTCTTGTAAAAGGTAAAACACTATCCTTTAATGACACATTATTATCAATAAATGCATTTTATTTCCTTAGTCCCCCCTAAAATATTATCATTGATCCGCCCCTGAAATGTCCGTACTAAGTTACGATATATCCCTAGCATTGGCGAGTTGTTGCGCGCTAAAAGACACATGGACCGCTAATCTAGTTAAAAAAATTTGTGGAGGTAAAAACCATCAAAACTTGCTCGATCTACCGAAGTATTAACATCTCATACTCTAATACCCTCACTTCTACTTTGAACACCGTAGAGTCAACATCGGCCTGACGATGATAGTCTGAGTACTATTGAAAGCTCGCCACCAATTAAATTTTTTAGAATTGATATTGTCTTTATTAATAATTTATTCTCTACAAAGTTTGATCCGGAAAAAGCTACCTTGAGTTTTGAGTTAACCTATTTCAGGTGACTCGATAACCTTTTTTTTTTGTGATCTGAAGATAGGTCCATGCTATTTTTACACAGTAATTGCTATTTGCGATTTTTGTGACTGAGATTCTTTTCGTGTATGTTAGGCTCAATCCCAGAAATCGCTCAATGTGCGAAACAAACAGAATGGCTTAATTTTGCGAAACAAACCAACTGGAATGCGTATATGTAAAATTCTTCAATGACTTCAGGTTGAATTTAAATAGAAATTTCCTTTTTACCTCTAAATTATTTTTTTCTGTGGAGTTATGACCGTAAAAACATTTTCTAACCTTTCTAGTTGGGGGAAAAACCTTTCTTTTTTTTTAAAAAAAATGCACATTTTTCGAAATTCGAGGATTGTGCAGAGACCAGATCGCGAAGTGGTGATTTGTTTCATACATTGGTCGATTTCCGCGATTGAGCCTAACAGATACCGATTCCGATTAAATTTTAAATCTTTTGTTTGCGTCCTCTGCGTATAATTTTAATTCACCTGGTCTTGTAATATCTTTGTTGAGTTTTTAAATCACCCAATGTGCCGAAGGCTAAAGTAACACCTCTATGAAAGATTTCACGCGTGCATTTCTATGTTCTGATTAATCGTCCAAGCCGCTTCTATTCATTATTTGATCAGGCACTTTTACGTCGTGTTGATTAATGAGCTAAGTTCCTGCTTTGCTTGTCTGCCACCTTATTTTACATATTTGATTATGAAAGAAATAAAAACAAATTTCATAAATCTCATTTTCTATCTGAGAGAGATACAGGTAGCTTCAATCTATATTTAGAAAATGGGAACACGGTGATAACTTTTAACTCGAGATCCATATATTATCGAGCTGGGCCCTGGTAGGGTATCTCATCTTCTATCTGAGAGAGTTACAGGTATCTTCAATCTATATTTAGAAAATGGGAACATGGTATGGTACTTTGGTACTATAATACAGTAGAATCTCGATATTACGAAGAACAGAATATAAACCTTATATCAGGAGTTGTAGAGATTTACTCAGGGATAATGGTATTCTTTGGTACATTTATTCTTCGACTTTTGTATCTTATGTATCAAAATAGAAATATTCTCGCCCCCACATCTTCCCTCAGGGGCGGAAATATTCTCGCCACGTTTCTGCCTCCTCTCACTGTTAAAACACAAATCGGGATCATTAGATGTTCGCGATAGTGTTATAAAAAAATATCTTAATCCACTTTTAAAAAATCATTTTCAAAAACAAAATATTGGGTTCCCTGCCCAACTGGGGGACTAGGGCCCCCAAAATTTTCAATTTTTTTCTTTCTACAACAAACCGCTAAAAACTAAAAAGATAAAAATCATTTTTAAGAAACACAATTTTGGCCCCCCTGGGACCCCCGAGGAGGGGAAAGGGCCCCCAAGTTTTTCAAAATCAAAAAACATCATCAGCCATAATATATTCAAAATTTTATGTTTCTACAACAAACCGCTAAAAAGATAAAAATCATTTTAAAAAAACAGAATATTGGGTCCTGGGGGGTCCAGGGGCCCCAAAAACTTTACAGCAAATTTCCTTCATGTCCTTAATATGTATACTAAATTTCGTCAAAACCGGATGAAAATTGTGGCTTGTATCGCGTGACAAACAAACATACATACACATACACAAGTGCAATTTGGGATGTATACCAAGGTAGCGTTTATTACCGTCGATATTGTAATGGGATCACTCCAATGTAAATGTATGTTCTGTGCTAGCGGGAACAAGATACGAGTATCTTGTTCTATCACCCTGTTTGTTCAAGATGAGACTGATGTCTATTTTTCAGAATTACCATCAAGTAATTGTTCAATCGAAGCTTATATTTTTATATGTCTTGTACATGATACGTTTGCTTTGGGTTGATTATAATGTCTTAACATCGGAATAATAACTTTAACACTACACTCGTACGAGCGTAGTTTACATTTTACAGTTAGCGCTAATTAGCTTTAACTTTAACTTATTTCTTAGTTATAGATTTCTTTTCAAATTCTGTATTTCTCAGGTATTTATTATTATGAGGTGATGCTCGCTTACAAAGTAAGGGTCATGTGTAGAATTCCTTTTGGACAAAATATTTTTCCTTTCCTTTCTTTGAATTTTTTTAATAGTTTTGGGTTTTGATATGAGTGTGACTATCCCCAGCAGTCTTAATATATAAATCAGAAATTTGTATGTATGTAACTATGTGGTAGGGGTTGTCTCGTTACAATACCACAGTCCAAACGGTAACAGATAGGTAAAATGGAATGGACCCCCCCCCCCCCCCCNAAAATTGTCAGAACTAAATTATGTCAAGTTGTTTTCGAGTTAGGTTTAATTTCTAATTTCTTCACCAAAATCGAATAGTCACGGTTCGATATCTTCAATTTTGTCGCAACAACATATCAGCTCAAAGCGAGAAAGTTTTAGGTGGCCGTTTAGTCCTTATTTTAGGACAAATTTCTACAAAGGTATGGTCAAACATTCCAGAGTTACAAGTTCGAAACCGGGAACGGGTAAAGTAAAATTTAGAAAATACTAAAAAGTCCAAATGGCCGTGCCTCTAAGGACCCTAGCGAAACGTTTAAATCTTGTTTTTTAACGTATACAGGGTGGAGATAAATCCATACTCCCCCCTCCCTAATTCCATTGTCCTTGAAAAACAAAAATAGCAATATAAGACTCTTAGCAAAGCACGGGCGAAAACGCTAGTTTTTCATATATTTTGTTGTAACGGTTCCTCTTCAAATCAACTATTTATCCATAGTGTTGGATTAATTTTAAAAATAGGTTGACATGAAGGAACCGAAAAGATTTTGATGGGATTCTGTGCGTTCCAGGTCCTTCTGGTGTGTAGAACCGACCAATGTGAGGACTTTTTATATAAGTGGTCGTTGGGTCTGTCTAACTATACAGCTAAAAAATGTCTTATTTTATGTTTCAAGTTAAGTAGAATGCAAATCCATACATTCAGTCGCAAATGGAGCTTTTCCTGCATTAACGTATTTTTTTTAAATCTTGGTATGCATAGGTCCCATTTTGAGTTTATATGGTCTCAAGAGCTCGACATCATTATCATAAAAAATATATAGGCGTAATTTCTTCCAAATCCAATTATGCCTTCCACTTATTCCAATTGATGGTGTAAAATAACACAGAAAGCAACCAGCAATATTATTATCATTGTGTTATGTATGTAACCGACCCAATTAACTCAGTTGAACAAGATTCGGGGTTTGGTGTAGAGGGTCGGCGATTTGTTTCGAGTATTACTGGTGTAATTAAATTGCATTGATTTACATCGCTAACCTCCAAGATTAGATGTAAGAAGACAAAAACTTTAACAGTAAAGAAAATCTTATTTAGAGCTGCATTCTCCTACATCTGGCTACCACAGTAGCGAATAAAGGTCTTCAGTTGAGTTGGGGGGGGGGGGATCAAGCGTTGAGCTCAAATCTCATGTGATATTTAGTACTTATTAAAAATGATTTTTTTAGAAAATAAGTCTATATAAGATGTTCAAGGAAAATAGCTCGACTATTAACTAACAGACTTCGCAATTAGCCATATTTATTAATGAAATTGAATCTGTAATTTTTTAGTATGAATATTTCACACACAAAATTGAAGCATGAATGCGTTTTCTTTTAAACACAAATTTCTAAAGTCTGTTTTCGAGGGGCGTGGGGCTAAGCTGAGGGGGGCGATCGCCCCTACCGCCCTCCCCATGTATCCGCTATTGGGCTACCATCGGAAACGATGATGCCACTATTGATGATTATAATAATATCAGCAGAGTCAACAGCACTAGAAGTAAAATAATAGAGCCATACGCTCAATCGGCGGAGTTTGTTTTGCATTTGCTTTGTCAGTTGTTCTTCTGTTCACTATCATTTTCTAAATCCAAGCCCCGTCATTATGGAATTCAACTGAAATTGTTTTTGCAAGTTTTACAATGTTATTTTGTAATATATATTTTCTATTGTTTACCGTTATCTCTAAGATTGGCATAAAACTTTGATTGTTATTTGGTTGTAATATCTACACAAACCAAACTTGTCCTCACGACAAAATATGTTTTTAGAAATAAATCAAACGACCATAGTGTATTTTCCAAGTGTGTATTGGTTTTCTATTGGTTAAGCTCAATTTACTCTAAATTATAGCTTTTGCTATTCCAGAGTAAATCAATTGTAACGGAACTAATAAGACAAACTTCAAACTTAAGCAGACCAATTAAAAGCCTTTATCAATTCGGTAGTTGACCAATATTTGAAACTGGTAAACAAAATCTGATTAAACTTAGAAAATATTAAATAGGACAGTTTATTTGTATAAAATAAAGTTCAAGTTAATAAGTCGTTCTTTTTTAATCAAGCCAGATAAAACACCAATTAAAATTGACGGATCTGTTTTAGACGGTTGAGTCTGGGTTGAACTGTTTATTGTGAATAATGTTGATTTTTCTTTGGAGAGTGAGATTCATTGAATTTCGATGGGAAAAATCGTCACAAGTATTCAAAATTTTCTATATTCTTTATATTTTGGTGAAAATGGCATTTTTTTTTAAAAAAAAAACACTAGATTTTGATTTGAATTCACCAGATTTAGTGAAAAAGCACTAAGAGTGAAGAAGAACCTGTCTGGGAAAATTATGACTTGCTTGAGAGTGAGTGATGAAATACAATGTGAAAAATAAAAAAAAAAGTGAGAAGTTGTATATGTACAAGTAAGTATATCATCATCCCTATAAAACCTTCTTTAAATATCACCACGCTAATTTAATGAGAGTAATCACTGAATGTTTTAGTGAGAGTAATCACTACATTATTCAACAAAAATATTCATTCCCACATCACTCATGACCGTTAGAGTATCTGAGATGTTATCTATAAAAAAAGAAAAAAAAAAAAAAAAAAAAAAAATAAANAAAAAAAAAAAAAAAAAAAAAAAAAAAAAACAGAAGTCTCCATGATCAGGTACTCTTGTACCAGTTCAGAACAAAATTATTTCAGGTGTAAAGATACAATACAATTATCATAATAGTTGATTGGTATTAACAGTGCTTTACCAACTTTGTAAGGACTAATAAATTTCAGTTATTTTCTGGTTCTGCATGAAATCCTATCTATGCGAGACACTACATAATTCAATGATTTCATATCTGTGGCTTTCAGTATTATTATTTCCAACCTAAATGACTTCATTTTCAATAATATTTTACTCCAAAAAAATAGTTCGTGTATGTGTGGTCATTCAGTGATCTCTCCAAATAACTTAATTTTCAATAATATTTTACTCCAAAAAAATAGTTCGAGTGTGTGTGGTCATTCATTGATCTCTCCAAATAACTTCATTTTCAATAATATTTTACTCCAAAAAAATAGGTAGTTCGTGTATGTCATTCAGTGATCCAAGTTTCCTCCAATCATCAAGGTTAGTAGCTTGTCCTTTAGTGTAGACATTCATTGATCCCTCCATCTATCCTTTTAACAGTCTGTTTTCTTTTAGCGTGTGCTGTTTCTAGTGCTTCTTCCAGGATTCCCATTTTCTAATCATCAGAATGGTAGCATGTCTCAGTGAGAATGATTATTTTAAAAAACATTAAAACGCCGATTTTTATTTAAAATATTTTTAAATATTTTTCATTCCTATGTGAATAAATAAACAGCTTAAATACGACTTTCTCCGAATCAGAACGTTAAAAAAACACTATAATGAGGAAAGCTGATCTGGTCATATTTCATATTGCGATTATAACCAAAACTGACAGAAATGTAGTTTGCGAGCATCGCATTATATTTTTTATTTCATTTTTTGTTAGAAATAGTATTCGATTGAGTTCAATATCTTCCTTGCCGTATTCCGACTCATAAAAAACAAAACACTTTTTTTATAAAAATATATTATTCATACTTATCGATTATTATTATTTAAAAAAAATAGGCAAAAATACCTATATCGTGTGAGGTTACACACACACATAAAAAATCTTCATTTTTTAGAAATATGATTTTTTTGCTGCACTAAGCAGAATACCAGTTTGGATCACGTTCTTTGTAGTACCGTTTTTTTTATATAATATTTATTATTTTACTTATTTGAAAAAAAAAAAGAGAGATTAGAATTGCAGAATTCAGTTTTTCTTTGTTCTTTTTTATTTAATATTGTATATCTCTGATTCTCTCTCACTCTGTTTCATAGATCGATCAAATATTAAATACTCGAGCAATCATATTGAAATGAGTCTTGTTTGATGTTTCTACGTGATTTCTATCAAAAGTTAGTTGAACACGATGATGCCACCTGATTATGGTCATCTGCAAACATTTGAGTAATCTTCATTAAGTTTCATCATCGTGTTCGAAGGTAGCCACATTCATCATTAAGAATATCTTCCCCTGCTTCTATCACTGCACCGTTTCCAATTTTCTTTGATGTTAGTGTTACAGTTCTTGATTTGCCTTTTTAAATGCCTCTATCCAGCGCTTCCTCTTTTTCTCTCTCCAGTCCTCCTTCATCTTTATCAATGGTCCTCTTTTACTGTTTCTCTCATTTCCCGAGTAATTACTTTAATCTTTCTTTCTCATCCAACACCAACACACTCTTCTTGCTTTTTATCCCTTTGCTTTTCTTATTGCCCAGGTTTTTATCCCTTTGCTTTTCTTATTGCCCAGGTTTCTGTACTCTGAATCAACAATAGTCTCACTATTATCTTTTACAATCTCCTTTTAGTGCAATCAGCTTCTCCAATTCATTCAGCCACAGTTTAATCAATGATTCACTATTATATTTATTTCCCCATTCTTTTCCGAAACTGACCTATGATCTTTGAATTTTTCCGCTGCAGTATTAATTTGTTTTGAATAAGACTGTACTAGCTCTAAATACCATGGGCCCAAAATCCCACCTTGCAATCGCCTATGAAAATGTCACGTGATAAAAAAAATAAAAAAAAATCCGTCATTCTATAGCATATCAATCTGTATAAGAAATCTATATAGAAATGGAAAATGTGATTTTTATGTTTTTTTGTTTGTTTGTTTTTTCCAAGGTACGGTACCCATTATGAAGCACCCATGTTAGTAGTGGGCATCACAGTATTATTCATCTGGTTATACCATTTATCAAATTTCTATTTCACAGTAACCAAACTTTCCTTTGGTGGAGACCATTAAGCAAATTAGTAAGATTTGTAGATTCTATCCTAACGATAAATATGTGAATAAGCTTGAGTAATGAAACCAGTGGCATACCATCCGCAAATTCATAACAGAGGCATAAGGCGTAATCTTTGACCATTAGGCAAATTAGTAAGATTTGTATTAGATCCTATCCTAACGATAAATATGTGAATAAGCTTCCTATATGAGTAATGAAACCAGTCTGCATATCATCCGCAAATTCATAACAGAGGCATAAGGCGTAATCTTTGACAGTAACGGAACTAATAAGACAACATAAGCCAATACTATATGACATTCTTACTGAATTTGTGACGTTAACTTGACCCACTCTCATTTCCAACAATCACTTTGATAACAAAACCTTAATTTTTAGTTAATGTCAATAATTATTTGTGGATTATCCAACTTACTGTTGTTAACTGAACTTGAAATCATTCGTTTGTAAAAATTATTGTTATACTTAACCTGAACACATAACGGATTGGCCTCTTTCAATAAAATTGTCAGAGACAACTCTGTGGTCAAGTGGGTATTATACACTCGGTTGCACTATGGAAGTACCGGTATTCAAATTGTTGCAGTCAAAAATTTTGCAAAGTTGCAGCCAAATTCTCTGAGTGAAATGGTGAGGGAATACAGTCTCATACACCTGGCTACCATCGGTATCTTACTCTAAATACAGCCCATTCTGAGAAGATTTTTTTTTTGTTTTGAAAAATGCCGCAGATCTCTGTCAATCAATCAAAAAGGCTGAATAATAACCTTTTTACCATTGTTGGGGACCTTGGGGAGTGAGGTCTAGTTTTTGTTTTCAGACATTCTAACATCTTTTTTACACCTTGCATTGCGATCTATTGGTTCACCTGAGATGACACGGAGGCCATTTTAACTGGGTGAAGTCTACAACTAGTTCATTATATTTTTCACTTTGCAATTGAATAATCTAGGAGAACCTGGCTGTAAACCTGAATACAGGAGAATTGACAATTTTCCTTGGTTAGTTGTGGGGTTTCGGCTCATAGGACTGTAGCTTAAAGAGTGAATGAATGGATTATAAACTTATCAAAGAAAGGTAATAACGATAACTGTACTGTTATCACATTTTAAAATTGGACATCATTGGAGAGCGAAAGTAAAGAGAAATTTTATAACCCCGTAAATAGTGATTATTCCAAATTAATTCTGCCAACTCTGTGTCTCTTACGTCTACGAATTTAGAGAGTCCTGTGAAAATGATTGGAGCTGTGTTCCTACACGCGTTAGACGAGGCAGCTACACACATACGCCCTAGACCTTACAGAGGCAGAGTACCTTTAGGAAAACAAACGTTAATACATACCACCTTGAATAAATCAGTTCAGACAACCAGTACACTGTTTTATTTTCCAGAACGGTTCTGTCATATTTATCTAACGGATATTGTTTGTTTTATGAAGCATTGTTCATCGTTCATCTCATTAGTAAGGTATCTTGAAGATAGCGAGTTAATTTAGTATCGTGCACTCCTTGTTTATAATTTAATTAAATAATTGAGTGACATAATATTAATAACTTGTTATATTCATTTTCTGTTGTTTTTCAATTTGTTGCTAACATTTCTTTCATTAGTTTATCGATTTGAACTAATTTGAAATGGGATTTCTACTTCAGTTCAATGATTCGTTCTATACAATCCCGCTCAGCAAGATAAATTGGGTTTCCTCCTCACACATTGCGCTCACATTTGAGAAATCAGGTGGACTTTTCCAATTTAATTGAGGTTGGTTTCACGCTTCCTCTTTTTTCTTTTTAGTCCCTTTTAACCTTATAATTTCATCTTAGGTTTAACTATAGCAGATGGTCTGAACTTAGAGCCTACCCAATTTTTTTTTGCGGTAAATCAATGTTTTTTACTAAATTCTTTGACAATTCATCTTCCAACAAAATTGTCCCACAAGTAATTCTCAATGTCTAGATGTCTAGAAAATGAATAATTAGAATATTTCATTAATTACTGATCTTATTTTATTGAAGATTCATATCTTACTCTTTTCACTTGATTTAACTCATTTTGCCTTCACTAAATTAACAATTCTATATAAATTAAACTCTTTAGAGTTTAGATGTTGAATCTGTCAAAATTAAGAACGTGTTTCTTAGGGCATAACTCCAGGCCTACTTCGTGATTAACAATCCCGAGTAAACTTTATCTGAACCCCTGTAGATGTTGAATATGCCAAGATTGAGAGTGTGTTATTTAAGGAACCATAATTCCCGCCTAACACTCCTGATTCAACAATCCTGTATAAACTTCATCTGGCCCCCTTTAGATGTTGTATCTGTCAAGATCAAGAAGGTGTTAACATTCGCCATCAACAGTCAACACTAATGATGGAGCTTGTTCAAGCCAACTTGATAATTACCTAATGGCTCGGAACATTCTTTATATATTTTGACAAATCAAATCAAACTGTATGAAATGTAATTATGAACTCGAAATTAATAATAAAAAAAATACCTACCTAAAAATAACAATCTTCAGTAACGACCACATCAAGATGCTTATCACAACTGGAAGAAACTAGCTTTTTTGTGAGCAACGCACAGAAATGAGTTAGTCTTGGACCACACTGGCAAGATTCTTATCTCAACTGGTAGTGAGGAACGCACAGATTCAGATCATCTTGGACCACACTGACAAGATAGTTGGACCACGGCTGATGTAGTCCAAAATAATTTCATCCTGAAAAGATAGCTATATACGAGTAAGAGATTAAGTCCACTGGAAAATACTTATCCCACTAGAAGACTCAGAGACTTGGACTTTGCCCATAAACTAAATCCATGCAATAAATCATGATGATAAATGTTTCCCGTTGCTCCGCAATTAGGAAACGAATTAGAGCTTTGAAGAGTTATTGTATTCCTAGTAAATTTCACCATACATCTCAACGATTGAAAAATATAGATTAGTAATATTTGAACCTGAAAATTAGTAATAGGAAATCAAGAGTATAATTTCTCAACAAACTGACATTTTTTAAATAAAGTTCCACATCCAAAGTTCGAACCTAGGATTTGTCATAATCAGTGGATTGGCCATGGATCATTCTTAACCTTTTGATGAAAACGAATTTAATAATTTGCATGCATTAAAAATATCTGAGATCTTCATTAGGACTTCTCGGACATACTGTATTTGAGAACAAATATAAGTCAAAGAAATCAAACTGTGATAGTCTCTATTGAAGTATTTGACATGACTGAACTCTGCCTAGTCTATCACAAATAGGAAAAAAAAACTTTTAAAGATCAGAAAAGCTATTACATATATCTTGTGAGCATACATTCAATTTTTAGTATTGAATACATGAAAGTATTCCTAATGTGCATTAGGAAAGCTCATAAAGCAGAAATAAATAATTAAACTCATAAATACGAGCAACAGATTTAATGCGTTTGCGCAGGATGATAATGAAACTCAATAGAGAAGTGGCCATCTTTCATATTAACCTTTTCAGGGGTTTCAAATGTGTCTGAGATATTTGAAAAGGTGATAATATGTACAAAAATGCAAAAGCAACTCATGTCAAAAGATTTTGTATCTCGTGTTGTTTATCCACAGTGTCCCACAATGATGAGAATTTTTGAATTCTGTAAATTTTTAGGGATTGGAAAGGGGCGTGGCTAATGTATTTCTTATGATGGGAGACCGGAAGTTACATTTTTTGATAAAAAGTGTCGTGAATGGAATGGTACAAATGTTTTTTTTTTTTTTTTTTTTTTTAATATCTTTATTATTTTTAAAAATATAATCATGGACGGAGCTAGAGGGGTCTAAAGTAAAGTTTAATATTGTTACACCCTGAAGAAGGGTCCTTTTCATTTTGAGCTTTGATGTGAAAGTTCACTTATTGAGTGTTTCACATCAAAATAGATTAAGATGTTTTGGACATAGAGAGAAGAGATGAAAATTACGAGTATATTACAAGGTAAGTGGAGACTTCGGGAATAGAAAGAAGGAAAAGAGGTAAACGAAAACAAAGATGGAAAGATAAGATTGAAGAGGACTTAAGAGAGAAGTGATAGAAAAAGGACGAGGATGCTTCAGATAGAGGCTTTTGGAGAAGAAGAATCAAGGAAGGTAACGCCGAATTGGGAAAAGGGGCAGTGAAAGGAGAAGATAGAAATTTCAAAAATTAGGTCAGTTAGTAAATGACCATTTTAGGGTAGAAAGCCTGGATTAAGAGTGGTTTAGAATAAATAATGGAAAATAACATAAATAAAGAAACATTTTAGTAAAAATCTAACTCATTTTTTCACAGCCAAATTGGAGGAATGATAAAATTCCTTTGCCGTGAAAAAAATCAAAGGTTAAAGTAATAGGTATACCTAGAACTTGACAATTTTTTTTGAGAACCCCTCACACCTCTGATCGAGTATTTATGCCAGTATCTATTCAGTACTGTTCCTATGAAGGTTTGCTCTTGCAAATGAAGATTTGTTCAACTTTTATGCTTAAATGTTACCATGCAGATTTTTTTATGAACTGTCAGAGAATACTATCTGCCTATCTTCCGCCTATCAGCCTGATGCTATGGAACAATACACAGTGTCGGCTGTACTCAGGAATGTAGTAAACACATTGATCAAGTCCAATTGTGAGTCGGTTAAAAAAAAAAACAATTTTTATTTTTACTCAATTTTTTCGGGAGACATGAAAACAGTTTTTTGACAGAATAAATTCATATTTTGGGTATTAAAAGGTTACTTCTCTTTAAGTGAAACGATTAATAAATAGTTGCTATTTTTAGTATTTAAAAAAAAAAAAATCAATGTTCTAAGAGGTATTCTATTGCCCCTTATCTTTCTCGGTTAAGTAGATCAAAAGATATTCCAGTTTTTTTTCCACGCAAAGAATATTATTTGGAGAACCAGATCGTCGTTATAGACTCCAAAATCGGCCTGATCAAATCCTCACACAATTCACAGGACTTTAAGTCCACTTGGATTTTTTTTTCCGATCGTACACATTCTACCTTCCCTTCGACAACATCCTCCTGTATTTTGACTATGAATGCTATATACTGGGTGCGGCATTAGTTTTCCCACATTTCAAAAAATCGTGGGAGGGGAAGTGATAGTGGGAGAAGCGTGGGGTTTGTGATATTCAACACGAAATGACATCTAGTTTTTAGTTGTTGCAATGGTTTGGTCGAGCGTGCATCGTGCGTTCGTTTTTTAAAAAAGTGAACCATTATAGCCACTCAGAGGGCGTTCCGCACAAGGTATGGTTTGCACTCCACGGATTCAGTTCCTGATCGAAAAACAATTTTGAGTTGAGTTCACAACTTTAGGACCACATCATCTTTAGACTGTATGGGACTACCCATACAGCCAATCGTTCTCGTGAGATTCCGCAGGACATGTTCCCCGGTCGCCGGATTTGAGTCCCTGTGACTTCTTCCTGTGGGGTTACCGCGAGGCTGAGGTATTCAAATATCGCCCTGGGACCCTTGAAGAGTTAAAGGAGGCAATTCTGGAAGAATTCATGCAAATTGATGCGGGTATGCTGACGAGAGTCATGGAAAACTTCCGTCAAAGACTCCAAAAGTGCATCACTCGCCTAAGCCATCATTTGGACGACATTATTTACAAAACATAGATGGAAAAAAACTAGAATACACAAGCTTACGGAATACCAATAATTTTTCAAATATCCCATTTGGTATTTATGTACTAGCTCTTTCAAATGTTGAAATACTAATTGGCGCACCCTGTATTTATAGCTGGCATTGATAAAATTATTGCCCGTCATTCAGATGATATTAAAATCATTTCTTTGAACGTACACCAAACTTGTATCGGAGAACAGAGAGAATGTCGAAAACGTTAACATCGACTCAAAAATATTAAATATTTTTTTTACCCCCCGCCACTGGTAACAGTCAAAGTTTAGATTGAACAAACTAAATGGCGTAAATTATTGTACCACTATGTTCAGTGTTCAGCTTTATGTTTTGTCTGTCACTCATCCCATTTGACTTTGTGTTTTGTGACAAAACTAGGATCGGTTCAAATAAATATCATAAATTCTGAATTAGTTTTAATACGAGACTTTTCAAAGAGCGTATGCTGATTTTGACTAATACAACCTGAGACATTTTACACGGTCATAATTGTTTTGGTATATCTCTTGCAAACTTCAGATTTTTTTTTTTTTTTTTTTTTTTTTTTTTTTTTTTTTTTTTTTTTTTTTTTTNTTTTTTTTTTTTTTTTCTGTATTATTATTTTTTAATTCCATTTTTACTGTAAGTTATAAGCTAGACTAGTTAGGATTTAGATAGGGAATGTAGGACTTATAATGTTAAAATTTCTATTTAATTTTCAAATAAGTAAATAATAAATAAAAAAACAGGGGGGAGGGGTATGTTACAGTGAATCCTACAGTAAGGTCAATCCTGACCCTTGGGAAGGTCTTTTTAAGATATACTTTAAAAAAAAGTGGAACCATGTTTTTTTTTTTCATTTAATTTTAAAAACATACCTACAAGTTATTTAAATGCAATCAATTCTTTGACTGATGATCTCTGAATTTTTCCATAGATCATTTTTTTTTTTCCTTTCGGTAACTTCATATCAACCGGTTTCTACCATTTTTTACATTTAGAGTTCCTGGTCTGCAGGTGAAATAAAAACTCCAGTAAGGTTTGAAAATAACCAGCTTCTAATCTCGTGACATCTCCCGCGACTTAGATACCTCTTGGGATTCTAAAGAATTTCTTATATAGTTTTTGTTGTTTGTGTTATGATTTATGGTCAATCGTAACTTTTTAACATTATCTAATTTTTTATCACTCATACGAAGTCATACTAAGCCTTGTGAGCAATGATCTCAAATGACATCTTCCAACTGCTTGTTCAAGTGCAGTGTGTTCGTTGTACCTTGTTTCGATATTGTCCTTTGTATTTGTGGTATTGTCTTTTTCTTTATTATTTATGTATGACTTCATACGTTTCTGCGATATCTTCACATTTCCTATAATCTTACATGTTACCACGCTCACAAGTCAAAGAAGTCGATCAAAAACAATATTTTCCTGACTTATCCAAAAAAACAAAAACCCCGTCATAGCAATTTTTCACCGTTACAATACCCCAGGCAAGAATGTAGGTTAAAAAATTACTTTACTTTTTTCTAGACTTCATATTGGGACGATAGTACCTTTTAGTCTATCAGTTTAATGAGTGATGGAGTGTTAGGCACTATTAGACAACCAATAGCACTTAGTAATGAGCTTTCACACTACATTTATAAAGATAATTATATAGATGAAACGCTGATGGCGGGAAAATTCTAATATTCGGACAGTGGGGGGTTTGTCTTTAGATCTTCAGTAAATGCTAGTTGTGTTGACGTAATAGTTAAAAATCCTTAATTTTTTGGCCAAATTTCATGAAAATCGATCAAGCGTTATAAATGTAGCGAGCTTTGTCAAATAGTTCACAAAGGGAGAATATTTCCAAAGAATTCTGGTGAATGAAATCCGCCATGAAGAATAGACTTTGATTTGGATTTTTTTTTTCAATCTGAACATTTACACTACTGAATCAATGGGATTTAGGATTAATGCTGGGACTGGGAAAGGCAAATCATAGATCTGAAATTCTATCGTTATTAATTTCAACATTGGAGGAACTGGATCATTCAACATGATTAAAAAACTTTTATATATTTATCCGACTTCAATCTTCAAAATTGATTTTTTTCTATCGAAATTTAATATATTTTTGGTAAATGATTTTGTGGTATCTCATACCGTAACCGGTAGATAAAATGTATTAAATAAAAGGAATACTCTTATTTATACTGCTCATCTGATGTTGATGAATTCGCCCGGTCACTATAGCTTCCTCACCATAACTCTTATTTATACTGCTCATCTAATTTTGATGAATTCGCCCGGTCACTATAGCTTCCTCACCATAACTCTTATTTATACTGCTCATCTGATGTTGATGAATTTGCCCGGTCACTATAGCTTCCTCACCATAACTCTTATTTATACTGCTCATCTGATATTCATGAATTGTTCGCTTATCGATTTCATATAATTTGTCTCACTTGTTTTGTCTGCCTTTAGAAGGTTTTGCCTCCCCACACGCAAATCATTGAAATGAGTGGTCCGGTAAAATTCGCTGAAATTTTAGTGAGAGGTATTTCTACACCCAAAAGTGTCTATAGGCCGAGGGTCACAGGGTGAATGTTTGAAAACGCCATCGATTAATCATGCAAACTGATAAAATCTACTGATTTTTTTTTTAAAATAGCTGAAAATGTTGCAAATTGTTGGCCCGGAGAAAGAAAGATTACCCATTGTCCAGGTGTCCATACGAATTCATAAATACTCCTCTTTCACTCAACTAATGTGAAGAGAATAGTAACTTTAGCCATTGGCGATAATAAAGTTTATCATTTAAACGTTCAACCGTGATTTGGCATGAGCAATAGAATAATAAGCAACAGAAAATACCGACGATAAGTACCGAAACAACATGGCTGCCAACATCGAACCGCTCTTAAATATGTTCGGTCTCCTTAGATTGCTCTCCCGTTGTTCTATAATACATTAATCATGGTTGATAAACCCCAAAAAAAATGGTTGGGTTACTATCACTAATTGCCTGAGTTGTGATTGAAACTCTCCATCACAATAATTGAGGTGTAAATGCTTGACAAAAAAAAAAAAAAAAAAAAAAAAAAAAAAAAAAAAAAAAAAAAAAAAAAAAAACGCAAGAGAGTAATCCAGGACTACTTCTTTTCTTAACTCCTACAAGACATTTTTCCTGTAATTAGTTCAGGGAACCTGGTTAGTTATTCATTACAAGCGTTTTCAAATGAGAGTCTTCTTCCTTAACTTCACCTCTTCCTTATTCTATTTGGGGATAGTGTTGCTTTCCTTAAATCGCTCTGCTGATGACTTTTCATCTTTGGTTTGAAGCAGAGTTTTCTAAAGGCTGGATGCGCTTCCTAACATCAAACCTTCTGTGTTTACACGGGCTTCGTTAGGACTGTCTTCTAATGAAACTGGTTTCTCCCTTCGGTTTCAAATGAGAGTAACCGGGTCTATTTCTATTCCCAACTCCTGCAATGTGATCTCTCCTGTGATTAGGTCGGGGAACAAAACTTGATAAGTCATTTCTTACTAAGTGTACTTGTTGTGATTCTTGGTCTTTTTGTTCAGACTTAATTTGCATCAACTTGAAATGCTGCTTCTCGATTATACTTGTTGTGATTCTTGATCTGTCACTTTTTGGTCAGACTTAATTTGCATCAACTTGAAATGCTGCTTTTCGAGTATACTTGTTGTGATTCTTGATCTGTCACTTTTTGGTCAGACTTAATTTGCATCAACTTGAAATGCTGCTTCTCGATTATACTTGTTGTGATTCTTGATCTGTCACTTTTTGGTCAGACTTAATTTGCATCAACTTGAAATGCTGCTTCTCGATTATACTTGTTGTGATTCTTGATCTGTCACTTTTTGTTCAGACTTAATTTGCATCAACTTGAAATGCTGCTTCTCGAGTATACTTGTTGTGATTCTTGATCTGTCACTTTTTGTTCAGACTTAATTTGTATCAATTTGAAATGCTGCTTCTCGATTATACTTGTTGTGATTTTTGATCTGTCACTTTTTGTTCAGACTTAATTTGCATCAACTTGAAATGCTGCTTCTCGAGTATACTTGTTGTGATTCTTGATCTGTCACTTTTTGTTCAGACTTAATTTGCATCAAGTTGAAATGCTGCTTCTCGATTATACTTGTTGTGATTCTTGATCTGTCACTTTTTGTTCAGACTTAATTTGCATCAACTTGAAATGCTGCTTCTCGATGAGATTTTTTTAAATTAAAACTAATTAATGTATTTTTCTTCATGTTCACAAACCCATTAGAACTCAAAGTTTGAAAATAAACACAAGTGACACACATTTTAGTTTAACTGTACCTATCGTTGTTTTGAGTTTGACCATAACAACTTTCTAAGTCATTCCAATTAATGGAATTTCAATTAAAAAGTGTATGTATGTTTAATTTAATCAACGAGTCGATTGTACAACCAGCATTGAAATCAATGTAGTCACCCTATTTGTGCTTTGCTGTTGGTGTTTGAACATTTTCCTTGTTTATCCTGCAGGATATATTTGTTAGAAAATTCTTGATGGAATTTAAAACAGATTTCAAATTCATTGCTATCAGGGCCTAAACACTGAATATCTCAATGGGAGTGAGTGAAATTAAAGAAAATCATGTAACGTACGCTTACGATATATTATGAGCTTAATGAAGCCAACTTAACTATTTGCGAACACTTGGATTAGCTCTGCCATTCCAGATAATTCTACCGAAAATTAATGAATTATTTTTTTCCTTCTTTAAATCTCGGGGGGGGGGAGGGGATAACCTCCCTGTATCCGGTATTGTATTGAGAAAACTAGTTGAACCTATATGTATCCCCCAAATTTGGTCAGAATAAGATATAGGGGTACCGAAAAGACGTTTACGAATGCGCTCGGAAAATTCTGGAGTCGTGGTAAAACATCAACCAATACATTTTATTGAAATATAATAATTCTTGTTCTAATATTCTAATAAGCGAATTAGGAAGCTGTGCTCTCCTGAAATGTCTGATTATTTCACATTTTTTAAGCAGTCCGGTAAATATATAAAGTGAGGTACAAAATATCAGTTGGTAAAAGATCAACAAACTCACGAATAAACCTTTCAGCTCACCTCACAACTGCGTTAAACACACCACTTCCCGTTTGATCACTGAACATTCATTGAGTATTTACTAGACTTTTATTAAGTTGTAAAATTAGGAGCCTCCCACAATTGCAACCAAGCCGAAACTAAAAACAACTTTGAAAATTATAATAATGTTTATGAATGGATATATATTATGTGTTATTGGGAACAACAAAACAACGGTCAGTAAAAAGTTTCTCATGTACGAGTATAATAGCAGCAACAGCAACAGCCACTTGACTTTAGTTGCCAATTTAGAAATTCATATTATCCATGTGTCCATTGTTACCATCATGAAACAGATCGTTGTTATCAATATATTTAAAATAGAGCACAAAACTTAATGTTTCTACTACCTGCTGCAATCAGTGGAGTACGGAAATATCTATCGAGAAGGATTATTTGCAGATCCACACATTCAAATAGAGCACACAAATTAATGTTTCTACTACCTGTTGCAATCGATGGAGTTCGGAAATATCTGGGGGATTATTTGCAGATCTACATTCAAATAGAGCACACAGCTTAATGCTTCTACTACCTGCTGCAATCAGTGGAGTACGGAAATATCTATCGAGGGGGATCATTTGCAGATCCATATTCCAAGAGAGCATAACTTAATGTTAAAAAACCCTGATATAATGCTTGTGCGGTTCCACGGCAATAAAGTATAACCGTATAGGGTTTTTTAGAGGGTATAACCCAATTCAGGGTTTCGTAACCAAGTAACACCACTGTTTGAAACAAATCAAAATTTTCCTCCTCATTTAAAAAATAATAATAAGTGGAGTGGGAAATATCAAATTTTTAAGAGCCCACAATTTTCTTAGGCTTGGTAAGTTTATTAAATTTTTTTGTCTCCAGCAAGTTGTTAGTATGCTGAAAGTTTATCTGTTACAACTTACCTGCCTCATTCACTTCGGTGATATGTTTTCCTCCACAAAACATATCTCTACGGTTCTGGGTGTACGTCTCAGAATAAGTTCATCTATTCCAATTAAAGATTAATATGTTGTTTGTTTTGGACGGAGAAGCTTCTGGCTGCCGATATGCTACAGATGATATTTCAGCTGATTGAAATTGGACTTTTTTTCGTGAATAATATAAGTACGAATGATACAATATTATTGATCCTCCAGGGTTCCAGAGAGATTTAATATTTTACTCATATTGAAAGTGCTGCTAGAGTGGACGAACTTTTGTTTTATATTCTATACTAGCTGTTTCGCCCGTGCTTCGCTACGGCCCATAGCTGGGTGCCTTAGAAGCATGGTCGTTCCCGTGCAAATAGTATTCCTCTTTCAAAAATCGGAAAAACGGCCATAACTCGAAAACGGTTGGATCGTTTTTTGCAAACTATATTCCAAATTAAGGTTTAAAAGGCCACCTAAAACTTTGTCGCTTTGAGTTGATATGTTGTCATGACAAAATTTAAGATATCGGACCATGACCGGCTACATTAGGTCAAAAATCGAAAAATCGGCCGTAACTCAAAAACGGTTCGACATTTTTGAATTTTCTGTGGTGTTTAGGCCTATGGTTTTTGGGGGGTCCATTCTCATCAATTTTTCGATATCTCTTACCGTTTTGGCCAAACAATTAGTGATACATACACACACACACACACACACACACACACACACACACACACACACACACATTTATCGTTACATTGACTTTTATATTATAGAAGAAGATAGATAGATATAAATATATAGAAGATAGATTTCAAATCTTCATGCCTGGATATCTGTGGCTAAATCTTGCTGACGCGACGAGGAAAAAATGCTCGATATTATAATTGAAAAGTGTTAGTAGGTACAAATAAACTGGAAAATGTTGAAGATGCTGTTTTCTATTTTAATTCTTCTACGAATATTGAATTTTTTGTTCAACTTGAACCAAGAATCAAGCACTGCCCAAAGTAGATATTAAATGAGTAATACAAGTGAACAGTATCTATCATTATTGACTTAACTAGAATAGAGCTTAACTTAACTATTCTATTCTCATAATAATATTCAATACCGGTAGACTCACAAATTTTTATAAAATTTAATGGTAATACTTATTATGTTTACGACTTTTTAGAAATTACGCTTGGCTAACTCTCTAGGTATGAGGTATCTACTGAAGGCGTAAATGATTGCAATCCATATATGATTTACTATCTTTCATAAGAAAATCAGATCATACCTGATACTGTGAGAAGTTAATTAAGGGTAACATCCTCATGGGTCGAGTTCATGTGGCTTGAAGTTGCAAGAAACTATCACAGATATGCTTCAATAATATCGGCAGCATAAAGGTCAAACGTTCAGCTGCTAAAAAGTAGGGTTTGTGCGTTTGTGGTTAATGTCAAGTCGAGGTAATATTTTTGCCTCATTAATATGAATATTATTTGACCACAGAACAATGGAGTTCTGAGGTGTTAAGAAAAGGGTTAATGGGACGTTGCTAGTGAAAGCGATGATCATCGTTGGTAGAAGACAGAGTGGAATTCTTCGGGGCATTCAAATCACCACCAACAACAGCAGCAGCAACATAACAAAAACAACAACAGCAGCAAGAACAACAGCAACAACAAGAACAACAACAACACCAAGAACAGCAACAACAAGAAGAAGAACAACAACAACACCAAGAACAGCAACAACAAGAAGAAGAACAACAACAGCAACAACAACAACAAGAACAACAACCACATCACACTGATCATCATTTGCAGTTGTAAGCCTTGGCTTCGCTGTGAATCCTTCGGACCCCCCCCCCCCCGAAAAAAAATTGGGTACGGTATGTTTTGTAGCCACCTACTTCAGGACCTCGTCTTCCTTTTATCAACCTATGGAATTGGTATGAACAATGCTTCCCTCGTCTGTTCGTCCGCTGTAAGACAAACAATTTTTTAGAGTAGTCATGGAGAGGGCACCTTTTTTTTCATTCTTACGATAATTAAGTTATCGGAATCTAACCTCCTTTGGCATTTAATGTATTTAACAAATAGTTATCGCTGTAATTAGCCAGCGAAAAAGTTATACGTGGTGTCCGCGGGCATTTTGTGATTTCATTCACAGCCCTTAAAATTTCAATATTTGACACTTTGTCTACACAGCTTGTAGGCAATAGTCGTCTGTTAGATACATATCAAATTGAAGTACCTATTTAATGTATTTCAGCCGAAGGCGTAATTTCTTCCAATCCATTTATGACTTGCTAACTTTCCATGAGGAAAAGTAAATCACACTTGAGATTGTAAGAAGTTACTTGAGGGTAACATCCTCACGGGCCGAGTCCACTTGAGCTGATGGTGTATAATAACACAGAAAGCGACTAAGTAATATTATAATGTTTGTAACTCTTGTATTACTGACATAATTCTATTATAGTTATTGTCATGGTTTTTAGGGCCCATGTCAAGAGCTTTTCTATGATTACTTAATTGAAAATATTCTTAAAAGTTCTTAATACAATTATTTTGATGAATTTCACGTCCTTGAATATTTAGCATAAGAACTAATTTGATTACACCCTGTATACAACGGTATTTTATAAGTAACAGTGTCTATGCGAGATGCAGCTAATAGTTAGTTCTAAGTTTCATAAGTATCCATTATAGTCTGTTATGATACGGCGAGTAAACAGAACAGTTTACAAGGTTCTAAAGTACAGACTGTACTCATTTTCTTTGATAAATTTCAAATACTAAAATTATCTTACAATTTAATGTTTTCTTGTGCTTGAAAATTACCTCTCAACATTTTTTTTTTCAGATTTTAGTAAATGCTTTCTCTTATTTGGAAATGATAACACTGATCACATCGTCTAAAGGCTATGTCTTGTCGCTGTAGTCATTTTTCACGGTTCATAGCCAATTTTTTTCTGTTAACTCCTCTATAGTTCATGTTCAGACCAAAACAAGAAATACTCTTTTCTTGGTCGTCCATTTACGCAAAATACCTCTTGGGTATTTTGCGTAAATATTGTTATTGAATCCAGGGGATCATAAGACTAAAATTTTCGTGATTCAATTAAATTTATTAGCTAGATTACTGATGTGGTGGTCAAAAATAATCGGACTATCATGTTTTTTGTATGCTGCAATATGAACTTATTCCGATAGAAATTATCTGAATTACTCTTTTCTTGGTCGTCCTAATTGGGTATTTTGCGTTTTTCCCCCCTTCTATTCTAATTATTGTTTGTTTTATTGTAAGGCAACTTCAGATCATTATTACAACCTTTTTTTTTTTTTTTTTTTTTTTTTTTTTTTTTTTTTTTTNTTTTTTTTTTTTTTTTTTTTATGGCTTTATTTAACGTGGCAGGATTCCCACAAATGTGAGATGGCCCAATGAACCNCTCACAAATGTGAGCTCTTCCACCCAACCACCAAATATTGATGGCACAATGAACCATCAATTCATTACACAACTAGTGCCTTAAAGCCCGCAAGTGTTTCTGCATATTTCACATCGGAAGGCAGCGCATTCCACAGTCGCACGGCACTAAGGTGCAGAGACCGAGCGTAACTAAGTGCTTGGTGACAAGGTACTTCCATCATACCCGCACCATGGGCTCTTGTGTTGTATGAATTAATATTCGACAGAAATTCAAATATTTCCCGCAAATAAGGCGGCGCTCGGGAACACAATATTTTGTAGACCAATAACAGAATGTGCAGGTCCCTTCTTGACTCAAGTCGCATCCAGCCCAACGTCACGAATGATTGTGAAACACCATCCGTCCGTTTTAAATTACAGACAAACCGTGCACGGGCATTTTGCGCCGCTTGCAGTTCTTGCTTTTGTTCCACATTCATGGAGTGATAAACTATATCACAGTAATCAAAAAAGGGGAAGACCAGTGACTCAACCAGCTTCTTTTTAAGCACTTTGGGAAACAATCGTCTAAAGCAACTCAAGGTGTGAAGCTCATAAAAAACATTTCTTCGAACCTCGAGGACGTGTTTTTTCCACGATAAGGAGCTGTCAATAATCATGCCAAGATTTCTGGCGTGATCTATGAGCGGTATCTGATCTCCATCCAAAAGTATGGAAGGAAGAAAGACATTATTTAAAGATGAAATAAAGCGTTGGGTTCCGATGATTAAAGCCTTGGTCTTTTGGGCGTTCGGTTTTAATAATAAACTTTTTGCCCACTCCGAAAAACGGCTAAGGTCCTCATTTACCCGATGTATAGCATCAGGTAAATGATCAGCATCAGGTAAATGATCAGGAAGGCAGTGGAAATATATCTGGATGTCATCAGCATAAACGTGGTAGTTGCAGAAGACAAAGTTCTTACGGACACTAGCTATATACAGAGCAAATAGGAGAGGGCCGGCTACAGACCCTTGTGGTACACCAGCTTTCGTATTGGACCAAGTTGAAAAAGACTTATCGTGCTTCACGCGCTGTTTACGGTCACGCAAGTATGAATTGAAACATGATAAAACCGTATTCGAGAAATTAAGGCGCCCGAGCAGCGCAATTAAAATATCATGGTCCACCGAATCGAAAGCCTTACTCATATCTGAAAGTACTAAAATAGTCACTTGTTTTGCATTCAGTGCAGACGTGATGTTATTGAAGTAAGTTATTTGATAAATTATAACATTTTTAAACATTTCTTCCAAAAAGAAAAATAAACGCCTTGTTTGCTTAAAATATAGAAGGCACCACAAAATATAGAAGGTATTTTCTTATGCCATTGATAACCTATTTCAAGGTTGTAAGTTGTAATGAACCCAAAAAAACTAATAATAATGCAGAAAACATTCATACTCTTGTTGCTTAATAATTTACCGGAGAATAGTAAGTTATTTGATAAATTATAACATGAATATAATTTTTAAATATTTCTCCCTATTTTCACATTCTTGCTGCACACCAACTTACCACTAAAAAGTAAGTTATTTTATAAATTATAACATGAATATCATTTTTAAATATTTCTTCCTATTTTCACATTCTTGCAGCTCACCAACTTACCACCAAAAAGTAAGTTATTTTATAAATTATAACATGAATATAATTTTTAAATATTTCTTCCTATTTTCACATTCTTGCTGCACACCAACTTACCACTAAAAAGTAAGTTATTTGATAAATTATAACATGAATATAATTTTTAAACATTTCTTTCTATTTTCACATTCTTGCAGCTCACCAACTTACCACCAAAAAGTAAGTTATTTNGTTGCTGAATGCTATCTCATTCAAAACGCTAATGTGTTGCTGAATGCTATCTCATTCAAAACGCTAATGTGTTGCTGAATGCTATCTCATTCAAAACGCTAATGTGTTGCTGAATGCTATCTCATTCAAAACGCTAATGTGTTGCTGAATGCTATCTCATTCAAAACGCTAATGTGTTGCTGAATGCTATCTCATTCAAAACGCTAATGTGTTGCTGAATGCTATCTCATTCAAAACGCTAATGTGTTGCTGAATGCTATCTCATTCAAAACGCTAATGTGTTGCTGAATGCTATCTCATTCAAAACGCTAATGTGTTGCTGAATGCTATCTCATTCAAAACGCTAATGTGTTGCTGAATGCTATCTCATTCAAAACGCTAATGTGTTGCTGAATGCTATCTCATTCAAAACGCTAATGTGTTGCTGAATGCTATCTCATTCAAAACGCTAATGTGTTGCTGAATGCTATCTCATTCAAAACGCTAATGTGTTGCTGAATGCTATCTCATTCAAAACGCTAATGTGTTGCTGAATGCTATCTCATTCAAAACGCTAATGTGTTGCTGAATGCTATCTCATTCAAAACGCTAATGTGTTGCTGAATGCTATCTCATTCAAAACGCTAATGTGTTGCTGAATGCTATCTCATTCAAAACGCTAATGTGTTGCTGAATGCTATCTCATTCAAAACGCTAATGTGTTGCTGAATGCTATCTCATTCAAAACGCTAATGTGTTGCTGAATGCTATCTCATTCAAAACGCTAATGTGTTGCTGAATGCTATCTCATTCAAAACGCTAATGTGTTGCTGAATGCTATCTCATTCAAAACGCTAATGTGTTGCTGAATGCTATCTCATTCAAAACGCTAATGTGTTGCTGAATGCTATCTCATTCAAAACGCTAATGTGTTGCTGAATGCTATCTCATTCAAAACGCTAATGTGTTGCTGAATGCTATCTCATTCAAAACGCTAATGTGTTGCTGAATGCTATCTCATTCAAAACGCTAATGTGTTGCTGAATGCTATCTCATTCAAAACGCTAATGTGTTGCTGAATGCTATCTCATTCAAAACGCTAATGTGTTGCTGAATGCTATCTCATTCAAAACGCTAATGTGTTGCTGAATGCTATCTCATTCAAAACGCTAATGTGTTGCTGAATGCTATCTCATTCAAAACGCTAATGTGTTGCTGAATGCTATCTCATTCAAAACGCTAATGTGTTGCTGAATGCTATCTCATTCAAAACGCTAATGTGTTGCTGAATGCTATCTCATTCAAAACGCTAATGTGTTGCTGAATGCTATCTCATTCAAAACGCTAATGTGTTGCTGAATGCTATCTCATTCAAAACGCTAATGTGTTGCTGAATGCTATCTCATTCAAAACGCTAATGTGTTGCTGAATGCTATCTCATTCAAAACGCTAATGTGTTGCTGAATGCTATCTCATTCAAAACGCTAATGTGTTGCTGAATGCTATCTCATTCAAAACGCTAATGTGTTGCTGAATGCTATCTCATTCAAATTTTCTAAACATCATGTTCAATAGGGAGAAAATAAACGTATATTTTAAAACACATCTACAGCTGACACCGCAGTGGTGTTTGAAAACACGGTCCAGGCCTGTTTTCTCTACCTTTGTAAAAAAATGTGTACATTTATATTTTAACTAAATGCTAATAATTCAACTGGTCTCGCGCCCCCCTTGGCTTTCCCTCACGCCTACCCAGGGGGCGTGCCCTCGAGTTTGGGAACCACTGCTATAGAGTATGCTTAACATTGTGAGAATTGACTTCGAATTAACGTTCTCAATATTTATACTCAAATGCCTTTCTCTTCCTAATCCTTGGTAGATTTTTGGTTTATGAAATATATAGTAAATGTATATTTCTTTTATACAAGAGATGAAAATGATTAAAAAACACTTGACTTTATGTTCTACAGTTTTGTAGAACATAAAGACAAGTGTTTTACAATCATTTTCATCTCTTGTACTTGATAGTTCTACCAAGTGTCCTAAAGGTTTTTTTTCTTTGACTTCTTTTATGTTATTATGTCAAAATTTTTGTGGGCTTAATAGCATTACAAGGTATTTTCAACATTCAGTCCATTATTACTAATCTTAAGCTACACTATAACATATAATGCTATCACTTATCGCTATTAATATAGCTCCTAAATTGTCCTCAGGAGGGTGAGTTACGCTAATGGCCCCTTTTACATAGTCAATAAGGTTTGAAATTAAAAATTCAATTGAGAGTGTGCAAAATAATTCAGTATAATTGTGATAAGCTATACTGACCGAGTCACAAATGAGATCTTTAGCAGAAATAAAATATTTGGAGCTTCTATCTAATTCATTGAAAAGATGTGGCATGTTAATGATAATTTTAAACTTTAGCTAGGACTAAAACTTATTATGAGTGAATCATCGATTACGATGATGATGAATGATAATAATATATGGAATATGTTAAGGCCCATTTACACTGCCTGGGCATTCGTCGCGAACAGAGGTGACGAACGAACATTCGTTCAAGGCTTAGGCAGTGTAAACCGTCGCCGCGAGCCGATCATGTTTGAAGCGAATGCTCGAGCCTAATCCACACGATGTCGGTTTAATTGATCGTCAGAAATGCTTGAGCATTGTGAACAGAATGCTCGTTTGTGTTCGTGCTCTTTGATCATTGCTCGCCAGATCACGAATGCTTGTATATGTTCAGGCAGTGTAAACGGGCTTTTAGAGGAAATATGTCTCTGAGTAACAGTTCCTTATGTCTCTGAGTAACAGTTCCTTATGTCTCTGAGTAACAGTTCGTTATGTCTCTGAGTAACAGTTCACTTGTGACTTGTAATGGTCGTGAATCTAAAACTCTAAAATAGACGAAATATATGTGTTCGAGTACTTTACGGTTAGTGATTATCTTTTGTAAAAAAGGAACTTCAGGAACCTAGACTCAACATGTCGTGAGTATAGTGCTGCATTATGAGTGTACTTTTCAGTATAAACATACATTTTGTCAATTAACTCTTCACACGATGTAAAACTAAGTCCTTTACATCAACCCCCCCTTCTTTGACACAAAATTGGGAAATATCTTTTCTCGTGGCCGTACGAAAAAATATATCAAAATTTTATTTTTTATATAATAATCGGACTGGAAAAACAAGAGCGGTAATATGGGGTTATACAGTGAGCGTCAAGCGCCAGAGCGATGAACGGTAATATTTTTTTCAATCTTGTCATTTCTTATGCTGTTAGTAAGCGTATCAAAAGTAAGCGTTTAAGCGTCAACACTGAACTATAAATTTTATACGCTCAGACGAAAGTTGCGTTTGAAATTTTTGAGAGACCTGAGTACATACAGTGAAATTACCGGAATTATATCCGCTTACCGTTCAACGCTCTGGCGCTTTATGTATGTCCATACCTTATATGTCCAGCAAATTGTAGTTCGTGGATGCCGATGATTCCATAATTATATTCGTACGTGGAGCAGTCTCACTCTGCACACAATTTGACATTTGTATTGATGAGAATAGTTCTACCTTCTGAGAACAATCTAACACAATAGCACATAAAACCAATATGTTCCTACATACCAAATTAAAAATATCTTTCTGAAATACGAGCGAGTGTTCATGTCTAACGTTATTTTTGTTGTGTTCGGAAAATCATCTTTTAGTATTGAACCACAACTTTGATTATGGGAGTATATTACCACACATTAGAGATAAACACATTCCGAGATGGTAACTATTGAGTGTGAGTGAGCGATGAATCGCGGTGAAAAATTTAGATAAAATCAAAGCGTTGAATTTGAGGAGGCACTGCATCCATACTGTTCGCTTGACCACTTTACCTAACCTATCCAATACCCACAGAATTATTGTAATCAACTGAAAATCTCGAAATCAAGTTTTCAAAACCCGTTTCCTCAGAGCGCAAATTCCGAATTTCAACCATTGGGTTTAATGTGTTCTATATGTCGGACTGTTTTTAGCTTACCTTACCGAGTATTGTAATCAACTGAAATTCTCGAAATCAAGTTTTCAAAACACGATTACTCAGAGAGCAAATTTCGAATTTCAACCATTGGGTTTAATGTGTTCTATATGTCGGACTGTTTTTAGCTTACCTTACCGAGTATTGTAATCAACTGAAATTCTCGAAATCAAGTTTTCAAAACACGATTCCTCAGAGAGCAAATTTCGAATTTCAACCATTGGGTTTAATGTGTTCTATATGTCGGACTGTTTTTAGCTTACCTTACCGAGTATTGTAATCAACTGAAATTCTCGAAATCAAGTTTTCAAAACACGATTCCTCAGAGCGCAAATTTCGAATTTCAACCATTGGGTTTGTGTTCTATATGTCGATCTGTTTTTACCTTACCTTACCGAGTATAGTAATCAACTGAAATTCTCGAAATCAAGTTTTCAAAACCCGATTCCTCAGAGAGCAAAATTCGAATTTCAACCATTGGGTTTGTGTTCTATATGTCGGTCCGTTTTTACCTTACCTTACCGAGTATAGTAATCAACTGAAATTCTCAAAATCAAGTTTTCAAAACCCGATTCCTCAGAGAGCAAATTTCGAATTTCAACCATTGGGTTTGTGTTCTATATGTCGGTCTGTTTTTACCTTATCTTACCGAGTATAGTAATCAACTGAAATTTTTGAAGTTTCATAGAGCGCAAATATCTAGTTTCAGCCATTGGTGCGTTTGTGATCCGTCGATTCGGTCATATGGAATACAAAAAATGTCAAGAATGACAAGTACTAGAGAGTGAGTAGCTGATGTAGGTACTCGTATATCAGCGCTTCTAAATGGAACGGACCACCCAAATTTAGGTTAAAATGGATGGACAGAACGGAGTTTAATCTACGTTTATTGTGAACGTTAGTGAACTCCACCTTTGACCCCGGTATACATCCCGAAACCCGAAATAAAAGCCGTTCGTTCGCCGTTCCTTTACGCTGCGTCGTCCACACTAAGCGCCACTTTTGCCATTTACGAGTATTTTTTTATTAGATTTTTGGCTTCTACGTATCCCTGAAAGACCTAGATAGTAAATTCCATTAACATCCGGGCAAGTGCCAAAAGTCAAGTATGCGGGCGATTTTTTTTAAGGTATTTATTTTTTTAGTTCTACCTTGAAAAGTAAAATATCAAATTTCAAAGCTTTATTATTTAAAATAATAAACCCAAATTGTTACGGAAATGTAACGTTCAGACCAGATTTTTTATGGAAATTAAAACAGAGTGTCTTCTTTGTCGGTAGTGAAATAAAAAATATTCAGGTAAAAAAATTCATAAATTTTCTTTATTCTGGGACCTACCTACTGAACGAGTATGAAAACCCGTTATGTTATACTGAAGACAACATTGTACTAATTATTGAGGCAAAACGGATTACAGGAGATTATGTTATTGAACATGTTGTATTCAATGGTGACAATTGAATAAGTAAGAAAAGCACAGTGGCAGTGAAGCGTGTTAGTTCATTATGGTCTCGTTCACTCGTTTGAACTAGTTCATTCAGATCTGTCAATAGTTAGAACTAGTTCATTCAGATCAGTCAATAGTTAGTACTGTTCATTTTATTCAGTCAATACTCTTGAAATTGTCACATTTTACTAAAACTTTGCAATCAATCTTTAGAATCGTCACGAAAAAAATACTCAGTCGTTGCAAGAAGTCACTTTTTTGTTTTGTTTATTTCTTTGTCTTTTTGTATCACGATATCTCTCGAACGCCTTATCGGATTTTTTTGGAAATTTTAACATTCATTATATTTATAGAATTAGGTGATTAGTTTTAGGGCACTTTTTAATGAGTCATTCCTTATGCGTCTCTAAATCGTGGTCTGATTGATCTCTGTTTAGGTCATTCAGTCAGTTGGCTGAACGAATCAGAGAGTATTTCTTTACATCTGCACACAGTGTTTAGATAGAGATTTTATGCATCTCCACACAATGGTCAGATTGATCTCTGTTTAGTTCTTCTCTTCTGAAATGTGGTTTATCATGATTTTGTCTCTGATTTAGTTCATTCAGTGAGTTTGCTAAACGAGTCAGTGTGTCGCTTGTTCCACACAATGGTCAGATTGATTTCTGTTTAGTTCTTCTCTTCTGAAATGTGGTTTATCATGATTCTGTCTCTGATTTAGTTCATTCAGTGAGTTTGCTAAACGAGTCAGTGTGTCGCTTGTTCCACACAATGGTCAGATTGATTTCTGTTTAGTTCTTCTCTGCTGAAATGTGGTTTATCATGATTCTGTCTCTGATTTAGTTCATTCAGTGAGTTTGCTAAACGAGTCAGTGTGTCGCTTGTTATCAATCTCCACACAATGGTCAGATTGATCTCTGTTTATTTCTTCTCTTCTGAAATGTGGTTTATCATGATTCTGTCTCTGATTTAATTCATTCAGTGAGTTTGCTAAACGAGTCAGTGTGTCGCTTGTTATGCATCTCCACACAATGGTCAGATTGATCTCTGTTTAGTTCTTCTCTTCTGAAATGTGGTTTATCATGATTCACAAGATACCCTGTGGTTTTCATTTTACTTTCTTTCTTCTTATTGATCGTGTTTGTTATTTATGTCAAAAAATTATTAAATGTTTCTCTTTCTTTCATAAATAATGCGTTAGATATTCTTCAATAAAGAAAAAACTAGGTTAAAATATATATTTGATCGGGAGGATTGTGGTGATGTCCCAAACCGCAGCCTAATCACCTACAATACTAAAAAATCTATTGCATCAGGATAAGGTACTTACTAGATTGATTTACCTTTGTAGTGAAGTGGATAAGGCGTCAGATTGATGTCAGAATATTACCTTTGTAGTGAAGTGGACAAGGCGTCAGATTGATGTCAGAATATTACCTTTGTAGTGAAGTGGACAAGGCGTCAGATTGGTGGCAGAATATTACCTTTGTAGTGAAGTGGATAAGGCGTCAGATTGATGTCAGAATATTACCTTTGTAGTGAAGTGGACAAGGCGTCAGATTGATGTCAGAATATCAACTTTGTAGTAAAGTGGACAAGGCGTCAGATTGATGTCAGAATATTACCTTTGTAGTGAAGTGGACAAGGCGTCAGATTGGTGGCAGAATATTCTTGCGTTCGATTCCTTTAAAGGGTTCAGCTTGATAACTATTAACCGCATGGTCCGATCACATTGGAGCACAATAAATCGAATATCAGGGACAAACTTAAAAATTATACTTTGTATGACACCTTTAACTTCTTCTTTTCTCTTATTTTTTAGTTTTTAAAACGTAAGTTTACTCAAGATCATTTTATACCATACCTTACCTACAAATGTCAATGGAATAATGATTTCTTACCAAAATGCACGAAATATCCCGATTTTCTGTAAAAATTTGATAAAATTCATGAAATAGACGAGAGACTACCAATGTGCAATACGTTTAAAATATGATAATATTGATTTAGTGTTTAATTAGTAAAATTAAAAATGGAAATTATTACTTAATTTATATTGGAAAGCTTTCATCAGTACTCACATATGTGAACAAAATTACTAATTAAACTCTGAATCGATATTGTCAATTTTTTTACATCTTACGATGCATCAAATATTTTTTTGATAAAATTCATGAAATAGACGAAAGACTACCAATGTTCAATAAGTTTAAAATATGATAATATTGATTCAGTGTTTAAATTAAAGATGGAAATTATTACTTAATTATGATGGTAAGCTTTCATCAGTACTCAGACTATGTAAACAAATTTACTAATTAAACTCTGAATCGCTATTGTCAATTTTTTTACATCTTACGCTTCATCAAATATTTTTTAATGCCAATATTCTTTATCAGAAAATGTGGGCTCTATTGGTTAATTTTTAGTCTCCCTAACAACCGAGCTTTTAGAGCAGTAATGGTTAACTGTAAAAAGTGTAACACACTCACAAATTGTGTTTAATGAAGATTAAAATCTATTCTTATACAAACAAGTAAATGTTACTAAAGATGTTTAGATGTTACTAAAGATGTTTACTTTATTTATTTTCGTTCCAATTAAGTTGCAACTTAGATTATTTGATAGAAATCAGGAACACAATAGTTATTTAGTAGAAAAAAATAAACATTGATGAACACTGCACGAGTATATTGTAACAATTTTATTATCCACTAGTGGTTCAATGAACTGTAGACCTCACGCCAATTTTGACTATTATGAACAAAGATCGACTGAATCATAATCAGCATAGCTCCAAGATGGCTTTTATTATGTAGATACGAATTGAGAAAGTAAAAAAATGGAAGATTTAACTAGAAACAAGTTACCGCCAAAACGACGATTTTGGAGTTTTTTTCAAACTTTTCAGGGCTAGCTAAATAAGATCCAAAAATGGGTGGGAATGCCCCCCCCCCAAAAAAAAACAGTACCCCTAAGAGAGAGGAAATTTATTTTTTCCGGTTTTTCCCCGATTTATGGCCACCGAAAAATCAAAAGTGAGAATTACAATTACCAAATACCACTTGACTCTGGTTTTTGAGTAGTTTGTTAATTTGGGATACTATGTCAAGTTAAACCATAATGAAGTTTAAAAAATTACTATATCTTCTTCTTCACTAGACTAAAAAAGTATTCAAGATGCTAAAGAACTTATTATTTTCGACCTCTGCTGAGAACATCATCGGAGCTAGTATCAGAGAAATGATCTTATGGACTGTTACAATATACAAAAATTACTATATCTTCAAGTGAAGATAAATTTTTGAACCTTCATTATACCAAGAGTTGCTTTCAAAGCACAAAAAAAAAAAAAAAAAAAAAAAAAAAAAAAAAAAAAAAAACACATCTCGGAATAAAATATTGATTTTTATAAATAGGAACCGATTCCACCCCAGAGGTAACTGTTAAATTTCGCAGCCAAAGCACGGCCATAAAAGTGTTTGAAATATAAATCTTTGTTTAGAAAAGATGTCACGAGAATGAAAAATCGAAAGATTTAGTCTTCTTTTCTCATCTGGTCAGCATAGTAATCATAAACTGAGTGAGGTCTACCGTTGTTTGTACAACTACTATAAATATATGTAAACACACAAAAAAAAAAAACATCTGAGATAAAATGTGTTTGAAAGTTTAGAAAAGATCAAGAGAATATTTAAATAGATGTGTCGCGAGAATGAAAAATCAAAAGATTTTGTCTTCTTCTATAATCTGGACACTATTTGTGACATCTTTATTCATCAGAATGGTGTCATCGATGTCCCACTGATTTTATAATAAACTTTGCTGAAACGGCGCCATTTAATTCTTTTGTCTAACTTATTCAATATTCATTGGGACCCAACCAGGGATTACCAAAATCTATACAACCAAAGATACACGATACACTACACCGAATTATAGATGTGTGTAGGAGATGGATAAGAGTAGCAAGTGGCATTGAATCGAAATATCTCGTAACAATAACGCATTACAATTTCAAAGATAAATAAAACGAGTACAAAAAATAATTATCGAAAAAGCAGCGATTCTAAAAAATCATTTAAATATTCCATTCGAAAAAGTGACGGATCCAGAATAGTGTTTTTTCTCAAATTATCTCTTTTTTTTTTGTCTAACTTATTCAATATTCATCTCTAAGAAGCTAGTAGCCTGGGAGTGTGAGATGTATGTATCCACTGGCGGATTTGCAGGGGGGACCAGGGGGCCTGGGCCCCCCAAAGTGACATTAAATTTTTATGGATTATATTTAAATATTATGACTTAGGTCTTAGGTAGGTACTTGTAAATAATAATAATTATTCCAATAATCTAGAACTGTAAGTAACTATAAAATATCATTCATTTTTAATACCTTTCATTTTTATAACACCTTCAAACCCGTTGTTTCCAATACATAATATTATGACCTAACCCATAGGATTTTACATGTAAATTTCGACTTATGGCTGGCATATCCTCCCAGTATGTCACACAATAGAAGTAACATTTGATGTAATTTTTAACGAGGGTTCCAGTGAAACCATTATCACGAAAATAAGGACTAAGGTACATAAAATTGACATAATGAAAAAAAGTCAAGTCTCTAGATCTTTTCGTTTTGCCGCTAAAGAGCGGCAAAAAACTATCAAGAGTGAATTCGATTTCAAGCAAAAGTGTCATTTTCAATTCCATGCATAAAATTGATATAACTAGGTACCAAATTTTCGGCTCTAGCACTTAACGTTCTCTTTTTAGGCAGGAACTGCCAAAAAGCAGCCAAAAGCCGCTAAATACCGCCAACGGTATATCACGCTGCAGCCAAATGTATCCACGCTCAATCAATGCATAAAAGTAATATGAATAGGCACCAAAATTGTAGTTCTAGCTCTTACCGTTCTCATTTTAGGCGAGATTAATTAGAACCGCTAAAGAGCGATAAAAAACCGTCAACAGTAATTTCGATTCCAACCAAACTTCGAGGTTTGTTCCGAGCATAAACTTGACGTACATATAAAATCTCTAGCAATTATCGTTCTTGAGACATCTATCTTGTTCACAGACAGACACACACGTACCAATGGCTGAAACTCAAGATTTGGGCTCTAACGACCCCAAAACGTGTTTTGCCATTGAAAACTCGAGATCGAAAAATTCAGTTTCAATACTTTCCAATTACAGGATAAGGAAAGAAAGAAAAAACACTCAATCCGAAATTCCACCTTTTCAGAAAAATCCACCTCCGGCGGGAATCGAACTTCCGGGCTCGACCTCAAGAGACAAACAGTCTTAATTTACTAGCAAGCAAGACAGTTTCAATTCACTTTAATTAAATATGATTTCATCAAACGAAAAGCAGGAGATATACGAGTATTATCCACTAAAAATCAAGGGCGTAGCCAGCATCTGGCCTAGGGGGGGGCGGCAGCTGAGATTTTCATGTCGGGAGGGGGGGGTCGATAAAGTAAATCGGTACTTATTTAATNTTTTCCATTGTAAAACTCCTCCTGCTAGTTGAATTTCGCCGGTTTGGCACTTTCCTTTATCGATATTTATCACAGGTCCTGGGGTCGCCCCTCCCCAATAACTGAATCATCAGTTAACCCTGGGGGTTTATTATTAAATAAGAACCGATTTACTTTATCGACCCCCCCTCCCGACATGAAAATCTCAGCTGCCCCCCCTAGGCCAGATGCTGGCTACGCCCTTGGATTGGGCCACAGATTATAGGACTGAGGGACCCCATACCATCCGTCCTAGGGCTGGAGGGTAGACTTAAACCTTACTTATGCTACCTGAGAAAATATTATAATTACCACTGCGAATATGACAACAAGCATGAGTGCTGCAATCATTACAACTTTCGACATAGTTAACTGAAGATCAAATATAAAGAAGTTGAAACGTATTCTTCACTCAGATCAGAATGACTGCTGGATGTTGGCATAGCTTCCTTATTTATACAATACACCAAGCTGATTGAGATATAATAATATGCGTCATAGCGTTGGTATGGATCACATTGTCCAGCACAATACTTCCTCTGGAAAGTTTTGATATTTGGAATCCACGTTATTAGACTTGTTACAAAACAGATGGAACCTATACGTTTGTAACGTTTGTTAATTTTTTTGAATTTTCCCACCAAATTTACCAAATGCGATTCAATGATGCGACAAGTTTGCCACTGTTACATTTGATTGTTCACAGTGGGGCTGTTGGATTAGGGACAAAATATGGCATTAATCGTATTTCGGTACTTGATGACTTTTTTGCTTCCAAAAATCATTTTATCTAGTGTAAATTTAAGTTGCTTCTTCCGTGCTGCATACTCGCGAGAATTTCTAGGGGGGGGGGGGCAGCTGACCCCACCTGCCCCCCACCTTCCTACGCCCATGCTAAAAATCCATGCATTTAGATGACTCGAACCCACGCCTTTTATTATAATAGGTATGTACGTCACTGTTATTTTAGGCAACACATTTTCTGATAATTGAGGAAATTACCATTTCAAAAAAAAAAGGTTTATACGCACATTTTTCCCCAAATTATCAAACGCATTCCATTATCCTATGAAGGAATCTTAGTCGTTATTTCGGTTCTTTCTAAGTCCCGGATCCCGGACCGCAGGTCTGATTCTCGTGATAATGTTTTCATTGGAATCCTCGTTAAAAAATACATCAAATATCTTTATCTATTTTGTGACATACTGGGAGGATAGCCAACCATAAGTCTAAATTTACATGTAAAATCCTATGTAACAACTAGAGAGTGCAAAGCCTGTAAGTACATAATGGGGAAAAAAATCGGGACGCCCCAAAATATTTTTCTAGATCCGCCAGTGTATGTATCTTTATGTAGTTAAATAAAATAAGAAATCTTAATATAGAAATCAGAAATTTGTGTGTACCTATGTATCTATGTACCATGTACCTATGTATAAGGGGGTTGTCTGTTTACCACAGCCCAAACGGTAGAAGGTAGCAAAAAATTGATGGGAATGCCCCCCCCCCTCTCAAAAGCATGATCTACGACCCCAGGAAGATTATCAGAATTAAAATATGTCACGTCGTTTTTGAATTACGGCCAAATTTATATTTTATTCACCAAAATAGGACAGTCACGGTTCGATATCTTACAATTTGTCGCGACAACATATCAACTCAAAGCGAGAAAGTTTTCGGTGACCATTTAGTCGTTATTTTAGGAAATTTTCTGAATAGTTATGATCAGCCATTCCAGAGTTACAGGTTCGAAACTGGGAAGGGGTAAAATAAAATTTAGAAAATAATAATAGTCAGAAATGTTGGTTTTTAAAGGTTGCAATATAGAGGCTGGCCTCAAACCAATACCCCCCCCCCCAATTTCCATTGTCCTTGAAAAACAAAACTAGCAATATAAGAATCGTAGCGAAGCACAGGCGAAACCGCTAGTTTAATAATAATAAAATAAATATAAAAAAAATCACTTTCATAGAATATGTAACACGCATTTTTTTTTCTTACAAAAATAACATAATAACCTAATGGGAACGTTAATAACAGCAACAGGTGTCTCTAGGCCAAAAAAGGTCGAAGAGAATTCTGCATTTATGGAAAAGGACGCAGTTGAGAAACCATTAAACTAGGTATTTCTATTAATTTTGTGTTTGGAATCCCTGAATTGAAAGCACGAATAGATTTCTTTCTCTTTCTTCTGAGGTATCTTATAATATTTATTCAATACTGAATATTGATAATAATATTCTATTGTCAATCAATTAGATGTTTGCATCCTCGCTACATTGTACGGACACCGTTCTGTCCGAGTATTTTATTCCATGGATGAATATTTAGTGGGGGATATAAGATATTGTATGCACACTGAATGTTTCCGAACATTGTATTCCATAACTGAATATTCAGTGGAGGATAAGATTGTGAATGTACTCTGAACATTTCCGAACATTGTATTCCAAGCTGAATATTCAGTGGGGGATAAGACTTTTTATGCACACTGAACGTTTCCGAGCATTGTATTCCATAGCTGAATATTCAGTGGGGGATAAGATATTGTATGCACACTGAACGTTTCCGAACATTGTATTCCATAGCTGAATATTCAGTGGAGAATAAGATATTGTATGCACATTGAACGTTTCCGAATATTGTATTCCATAGCTGAATATTCAGTGGCTGATAAGATATTGAAATTCGGAAACCGGAAATTGATCTCACGAACACTCTTGAAACCTTTAAAGAAAGTGTGAAATATTTTCTCTCAAAATCCTTCCAAGATTTTTTTTTTTCTTTCTGTATTTCTAAAATGTGTTGAAAGTGTTCCAATGAAAATTGGCAAATATGTTCATTTTAAGAAACTGATATTCGAAAAATTTCGTAGACTGCTTGCTCTGACAACGAAAGTAGTAAAAGTTATATGACAGGCACGCAAGCCAATCTAGATATTCTTGTGCAAGTGAATGTTTTTTCCAATCATACCCTCCGTCTACCCTGCATCAATTGATACAGAAAACGGAATACTTATTGGTATTATTGGAAGGTCAATGAATTCTGCACACACGCTAAAGTATTTCATATAATATTATTACCTACAAAAAATATGATAGTCCACTGTTCAGGGTGATCTATTCAGCACATATTGTTTACTGTATGCACACTAATAGAGTATTTATCATCATTGTTTGGCACAATAATTGTGTCCGATAGTAGTCAGATGTACATATCCGATGGTAGTCAGATGTACATATCCGATGGTAGTCAGATGTACATATAAGGCTGAGCTCTTAATATGCCGTTTATGCCTACAATAATAAACCTAAACCTTATACTGCCATATAATATGGGTGCCATATAAGAATACAGCTCTAAAGACAGGACCGGATTAACAATAGTAGCACTTGTAGCACCTGCTACGGGCCCCGCGCTTTGAAAAATTACACTAGATATTTCGACATTTCTGGGTTGAAAATTGAAAAAACATGTAATTTTGACAGGGCCCCCAACTCTTCAAAGTATGTAGTAAAATCTAATTTAGGAAAGTACAATTAAGTAGGTACCTACTACCTAGGAACTTAATAAAGAAACGAGTATTGCAACATAAGCAAATTGTTTAGTGTAGGTACACTAGGTACCCTCTTACTATCCCTTTGAAGTTTAATCTAGATTAAAAGTTAAAAAATAATCAATTTTTGTACTGGTTCCAAAAAGTAGACTACTTAGACGTCGGGCGCCGGTGGGGGTGGGGGGCCCCCGATCTGTGAAAGTGCTACGGTCCTCGCGGAAGGTTAATCCGGCCCTGTCTAAAGAAGTGGAGGCTAATAATTACCACTGGCCTCTAGAACTGTGTCAATCACTGCAATATCATTAAATCAGTAATGCAAACATAATAATATTACAAACATAACATGGATGCTTGCTGATGTGTTATTTTACACCATTAGCTCAGGTGGACTCGGCTCGAGATGATGTCATCCTGACTCTGTAATGTGGAATTGTATCATTAGACTCTGTACTGCATTTTGTTCACATTAATGTTCCAATATAATTAAAAAAACTACTCAATCAAATCAGAAACTTGTCTCTGAGAGTATGAAAACAGTTTTACACCTTTTGTACTCTAATTAAAATTTAATGTCGTCATTTCATAACGACACGTGAACATTTTATATTTTCTATCAAGATCTTCACAATCATTTTCTCAATATCACCCAAGTCTAGGAGGGTATCTGAAACTCTAGCACTTGTGCAGGGAATCAGAGACAGTTTATAATCAACATATGAGCGGATTATAGGATTGATTTATCAATGGGAACTACTAGCAGAGATGGCACGATATATCGAAAATCCATATATATCGATATATTTTCTTCCGATGTATCGATATATTTTTCACGATATATCGTTTATAATGTACACTAATTTAGACTTTTTTCAATGGTCTTAATGAAACGATAAATTTTGAACTTATCCGTTTTTTTTTACTCGAAGTTTTCTATTTTAGGGGGATCCTACTTGTCCCTTTGAAACTGGTCATTCGGGGAAACTGGAAAGTAGGGGAGGGTCAGGTTAGGAAAGTACAGAGAGGGGATGACATTTCCACCAATTCACCTCGTAAAATTCTAATTTCTAATAAACCGATACATATCGTTGATATATCGATATATTTCTCATATATCGATATATTTTTGAACGGTATGCCATCACTAACTGCTGGTATTCTTTCCCACTGCGAATACGTAATGATTTGTTTTTGCCTCTCGTTTCAATTTGACGCACTCTGGCGGCTGTCCACATGCAATTGCTTGAATTTCCATATATTATATTCTATTCGAGAAGTCACCTAGGTATGTAAATTTTGATGAAAAATCAAAAGAAAAATCTTCAAAAGTTTCTTTTTTCTTTTAAATGCTTTAAATGTCCCAACGCTTCATTCTGAGTGCTTTCCATAGTAGGGAAGAAATGTTCGTGAACGTGATGAGGAATCGGTCGTCCGTGGAATTGCATGTTCGTCGAAGGACGGTATTCACAATTTCTTTTCGCAATAATACTCAAGTATCAAGACTATTTGATAAATATAGATATAAGAAAGAGGAAATAAAAGCAAGAGATCTCTTTAAATGGAAACAATAGAATGAATTCGAGATGAACCCAACCAACCCCATATGAACATGGGAAATATCTGAAGAATATACACTTTGTAATCAGAACCAAGAATAATTACATAATTTATCCATCTCAGACAGTTCTAATTGCAAAAAAGAAAATCAATTAGGTATTATTTAATAATATATAATTATATTTTCTTCTTCTTCTGATTCTGATTACGGAAATTCCTATAATAGATTGGTCATCCTGTCAGAGAAGTAATGATACCTAGTCAGAATGGAATCATTTATTTTTAAACTATTTAGAATTGCATTTGGAGTTGTTATAAGAATATTGTACTATTGATATTCTAAAAATAAACTGAAACTTTGGAGCTATTGATGATTTGTTCATCTGAGCGATGTATCTACATCTTTGTATTTATATGCAGAATTGCAGAACATCATTTTAATAAACTATTCTTTCAGTTTCTATCTTAAGATAGTAGTAGTACTGTAGACCTCGCTAAAATATTTGACTGCCATTTTTACCGGGTGACACAAATATAATGCATGTCCAAAACTACTAAGTTTCATTAAAATGTAACGAGGCGTTCGTGATTTATCGTAGAACAAATAGACGAACATTCAGACATTTAAAAAAAATTCTTGGTGTTAAAACTAGACCACACATTGCTTGGTCAGTAATATGTATGGAAGTATTCTGTACTTGTTTTTGTTTGATTTAACCGGAAAGATAACCCCCAAGATATAGTGTTAAAAAGAGGAACGCCATGAATATGACCGATTATTACCAAAAAAATTTGAAAATAATTGGACACCATCGACAAAAAGAGTATTTTATGACTATAAAAGTATTAAGAAAGTAATATTCACAAGGCCGACTTTGAACTGGAACAACACAAATAAAGAAAGAATTAACAAAGTCGAAATTAAAATACCTACCTATATTAAGATAGAAGCTGAGCAAAAAGAGTATTGTTGTAGACTTAGGATTCGAGGATTAAGTTATCGTGAATTTAAAACGCGTTAACTAACTTTAAAAATAATTAAAATAAAACTTAAAATAATTTATTAAAAAAAAGAAATTACAATAAAAAAATAAAAAAAAACTTAACACAAAAAGTTCTAATATTTTTCGCAATCACCGTATAACCGTATTTAGAACGCCCGAAAATACACACGAATTAATCGCTCACTTATCACTTCGAAATCACAACGATATCGCTTCCAAAATTAAACTTGCTCCGTTTATCGCTCAGATAATACTGACTCCGTTTATCACTCAAACAATACTGACTCGACTCCTAGACGTGCCCTTCTATTTATACCTTCATTCAAAACGTTCTAGAAAAACCGCGAAAAGGATTTTTCTATTGCGCAAACAAACTACGCGTTCTATAATAAAAAAAAAAANCAAAACGTTCTAGAAAGATCGCGAAAAGGATTTTTCTATTGCGCAAACAAACTACGCGTTCTATAATAAAAATAAAANAAAAAAAAAAAAAAAAAAAAAAAAAAAAAAAAAAAAAACGTAATACCTATCCTACAATATAAACAAAAACAATGCTTTGTAATGAGAGAGCAATAAAATATGTCATACATATTTCACCCCGACCATCCTCCAAGGCAACCTGAACAGTATAGTAAACACTCATTCATTCCCCCTTCACCCCGACCCCTCTCCTACTCTCGATTCATTGTAACAAAATAAAAAGATCTGGAATTTCACAGAAGGAGAAAACAAAAAAATAGAAAGGAGAGTATACAGGATGTATATTACATTTACAGTTGATTACTTCAANAGGAGAGTATACATGATGTATATTACATTTACAGGTTGATTACTTCAGTATTTTATGACTATAAGTATTAAAGAAAGTAATATTCACTAGGCCGAGTTTGACGTTGAACAACACAAATAAAGAAAGAAATTAACAAAGTCGAAATTCAACCAGTCATGACTTATTAATATTCATTGTGAAATATAAGAGACATCCTCACGGGCGAAGTCCACCTGATGGGGTAAGTGAACACAGAAAGCTCTGCAGTATTATTATGATAATTACATATGTTGTAATGATTGACAGATTAGATGGATGATGGCAATTAAAGAAGACACACAGCAACAACTTATCCCCGGCCATAATACAAGTTCAAGAGACTACACGTTACCAGGTGTCAAATGGAGTTTGTTGCTCGTAGTAGTGTGTATTCGCTTCTAAAGGACTACCTTATAGGATCTCATACATCTGGCTAACATCGGACACGATGATACTGTCATTAATTGATTGATACGAGTATAATTAAGACATTAGAAGTTATGAAACGAATTCATTCAGAGATTGGTGGAAAAACTTGATGATACCTTTCCAATTTCCTCGGAGTACAATTAAACTCTCCTCTATGGCAGCAGTCATTTTTATTTTCATTTTGGATTGAAAAATGACAGAAGACCCTGTATAAATAGTCAACACAAAATCTATTGTATTGCAGTTTTGCGAAAATGAGTTTTTAAGTGAGAAACAGATGGAAATGCAGTTTGTTTCGATGAGTTTGATATTTTTATATATTTTTTTTTATATTATTTTTAGATACGGAGAATAGACATGAATTTCATTTTCCAGAACAATAATTTATACAGTATGGAACGAGACGTTATTTAGTAATACCACTATCATGACCATCTCTATCTAACTACTCGTCACTTCCCTATCACAACACTTAGTGGTCTAGTGACCTGAACGGTTTATCAGAATGTTAATTATCAGAATTCTATTTTAAAACATTGCGGTTTATTAAGGGATCCTCCCTTCCTTAGTTCTTGTGAAGAGTACCGACGGTCGTCCTTTGGAAGCGACTTCGAGCTCACTCTATTAAGAGAGAAACTTGGCTACAAAACAAAACCTAACATCAATACACAAAAACCCACGAGGCTAAGGTGTACGGATATCTTAACCCCGATCGATCTCACGCTACAAGCTTCAAATCCTCCTCTAGTTGCATATAGTATGGATCTCACACACTACAAGCTTCAAATCCTCCTCTAGTTGAATGTAGTATCGACTTCACGCTACAAGCTTCAAATCCTCCTCTAGTTGAATGTAGTATCGATCTCACACACTACAAGCTTCAAATCCTCCTCTAGTTGAATGAAGTATCGATCTCACACTACAAGCTTCAAATCCTCCTATAGTTGAGTGTAGTATCGACCTCACACTACAAGCTTCAAATCCTCCCCTAGTTGGGTGTAGTATCGACCTCACGCTACAAGCTTCAAATCCTCCTCTAGTTGAATGTAGTATCGACATCACACTAGAAGCTTTCAAATCCTCCCCTAGTTGAATGTAGTCGCTTCCAAAATACGACTGGTCTTAGTCTTCACAAGAAGTAATAAAGGAAGGATTCCATCATAAACCGCAATTCTTTATAATCGAATTCTAATTTGCGATTAGACTATCATTGGCGTAATTTAGTAAAATTATTGGGTTACGGCATACACATACGATGGGAGAACTGCCTTTAATCGTGCGAGGTAATATATTTTATACAATTCTTCGGCTATGTTTCATGAAATATTTGCAAATTACACATGGAAGGTTATTTGATACATACTATGTATCATGTATCTAATATATTCATGTTCATGTTCAATATCAGAAAATACATTGGCGCATCGAACGAACATGATTTTTTTTCTTCTTCCTCGTACCTATATAAAGATCATATTAGATACGTCTTAAAAAACGTGTACATTTTCATCATACTAGAAATTAATAAATAAAATAGTCGAGTGAAATGTGAGAGAAAATAGGAACCCCCCAAAAATACCACTGCGTGCTATAAAAATTCCCCGCCAAGTCATCACCCCAAAAAGATATGAAATCTATTTTGGGCCCCGCTATCCATTCTTCCGTTCTTCGAAATACCTAATAACTTTAAATTCCGACCCTACCCCAAACGAATTCAGAATTTTAGTCTGATTTCCTCACTCTCTTCACCAACACGCAGTCTTGTTGGGGTACCTCTCATCATTATTAAACGTAACGAATTTATGAACCGCTAAAGTATAACAGAGTGGTCCCTATCTCCTAGTGGTTAAACGAACAGAGGTACCCCACAAAGACTGCGTGTCGGCTTGTACTTTCAGATTTTTAAAAGAAATTTTTCAGTCAAAATTTGGAGAAAAAAATCTGAGTAAGACAACGTCCGGTGGAGAAACCAAGGTCCAACCGAACATTTCCTTGAGGGCGCTGGACGTTTTTCAGCGTGTACTTTCATATAGTTAAAAGATTTTTTTTAGTCAAAATTGATGAAAATCAATCTATGATCAATAATTATCATTAATAAATGTGTTACATCCGGTATAAATAATTGAAAGTTAAAATAATATTACATTATGTATCATGTGAGGAAATCCTAACTAAAGAAAAATATGAACTTGTTAACAATTTATTTGTCTTAACACCCTGTATATGAGATAAATTACACCCTGTATATTTTTGGTACTAACCGTGTACCTCTGCTTGATTTGGTGATTAAAATGACACCTCATACGTTCATATTGGTTCATTAGTTCGGAAAATATATAACACGTGTATCAAATAAATACTACCAATTTTGAGGGTTTTTGGAAATTTGGGGCTGAAGGACCCACTGAGGGACAATACTCGTATAAGTAGCAAAAGGCACATCTGCCACTGACGAGAAAAAAAATGAGCTATCGTTCATCAAAATCGGTCCAGTAGTTTTGGGTGTAGGTGCGTCAAGATCAAAGAAGAAGAAGAAGAAGAAGAAGCACAGCAGCAGCAGCAGTAGACGATGAGAAAAAAAAGTGTACTTTTCAGAAGCTTATATCTCCGATTTGACTTAACCGATTTTGTTGAAACTTCATATACTTCGTCTCTGAGTTCGTCTCATACGTAAAAAACATCCTGAGGTATGTAGTTTTTCCTCTGGAAGTAGCTGAAATCAGCAATGTAAGCTGCGGCGTATAATATACTCTTGGTAGCTACCGCATTTTTTTGACTTGGCGGGGCGCAGCGCTACCGCGCTCCTTAATAGTGTGATTATGGTGTTCTCACATACTTGGGTTCCTAGAACTACACCCCCTCAAATAGTGCATTTTGGTTTATTATTTTCAATAATGAACCTTTGGAATCGTCACGAAAAAAAATACCCTCCCCCCCACAAAATTTGATATTCTACGTTTCAAGGAACGTAGAATCTAAATATCGAATAAAAAAATCCGTTTGTCCGCCGCGCGCCGTCCGCCGTGATGGGCACTTTTGCCACTTAGCGTTGACAGATTTGGATGAAATTTGGTATATAGGTCCCATCTGGGCTCTAATTGTGCTCGTTTTGGGTGCAATCGAATACACCCTTGGCGATTTTTGCCGTTCTCGGAATAATTAACCTTTAACCGAAATAATTAAAATTCCTCTATGTAAATTTCACTCTGCTAGTAGGGATCGTTGTACTTCAACTCTAAATTTAATTCGTCGATACTATTTTTGGTTATATAGGTACTTCATAACCAAAAATGTGTTTTTTTACAAGAACCAAATTATTATTCCTCGCTGAAAACCACAACCAAGGAAAAAGACACAAACGATGGAGTAGAATGTTGTTACTGGGTGGAACGTCGTTTAGGAAATATGTTTTGAGTTGTGGCTTTAAAAGTCTTGAAAATTGGTTACTGTATTTTTGATGATTGGAAAAATTGGTTACTGGACGGAAAAATGGTGGAAATAGGTTTATTTGTGAGGTTGCCGAAAAGATTTCGATGTCTTTTTGGCTGGAACTATGATGCGTATGCTGGGTTTGTGTTACTCTATTGATGACAGATAGCTTTAGCGGTGTCCTTCTCAAAATCATCTGGTTTACCAATTCCAAGTTTAAAAAACTTGCAGATATTGGTTGATGTGAGGTCACAGAAAAGTTTTTGATGACTTTAAAGTATCTAATGGCCAGGATTCAGAGCGATAGGTCATAATTGACTAGAAATTTTTAGGAGTCTTAGTTTGATGGATTCATTTATATTTCAATTACCTCTTTAATTGCACTTTAGTTATTTGTGTCAAATTATTTGCTGTAGGATTTCTGTACCAATTTTACATTTATTCTCTTTAATTTTCATTTCTTCATCTCCGCCAGCACCATTCAGTATTATGGGCTCCTTATGCCGCTGAGTTGGTCAGGGCAGTATTTATTCTCTTTAATTTTCATTTCTTCATCTCCGCCAGTACCATTCAGTATTATAGGCTCCTTATGCCGCTGAGTTGGTTAGGGCAGTATTTATTCTCTTTAATTTTCATTTCTTCATCTCCGCCAGTACCATTCACTATTATAGACTCCTTATGCCGCTGAGTTGGTTAGGGCAGTATTTATTCTCTTTAATTTTCATTTCTTCATCTCCGCCAGTACCATTCACTATTATAGGCTCCTTATGCCGCTGAGTTGGTTAGGGCAGTATTTATTCTCTTTAATTTTCATTTCTTCATCTCCGCCAGTACCATTCAGTATTATAGGCTCCTTATGCCACTGAGTTGGTTAAGGCAGTATTTATTCTCTTTAATTTTAATTTCTTCATCTCCGCCAGTACCATTCAGTATTATAGGCTCCTTATGCCGCTGAGTTGGTTAGGGCAGTATTTATTCTCTTTAATTTTCATTTCTTCATCTCCGCCAGTACCATTCAGTATTATAGGATCCTTATGCCGCTGAGTTGGTTAGGGTAGTATTTATTCTCTTTAATTTTCATTTCTTCATCTCCGCCAGTACCATTCAGTATTATAGGCTCCTTATGCCGCTGAGTTGGTTAGGGCAGTATTTATTCTCTTTAATTTTCATTTCTTCATCTCCGCCAGTACCATTCAGTATTATAGGCTCCTATAATACTGAAAGGGGTTATGCCGCTGAGTTGGTTAAGGCAGTATTTATTCTCTTTAATTTTCATTTCTTCATCTCCGCCAGTACCATTCAGTATTATAGGCTCCTTATGCCGCTGAGTTGGTTAGGCCAGTCCATATTGCATACAAATAGTGGCATGTAATGTTTATCTGAACGGTATACAGGTTAATTGAGATCATTTCTATTTACAGGTTGTTACAAATAAGTGTTTAAGAACGTGCCCCATCTTTTGTGTCCTTTGTGGGAGTTTTATTAAATAGATCTCAAATTCGAGGGGAATTTGAGATGTATTTAATAAAATAGATCTGAAAACATTAGAAAATTACAAAGATCTCTACCGTTCCAGGAAGACAATGTAAGAACATGTGTCATCTACAAAAGATCAACTTTGAAAAGAGCTTTTGGTTAAATATTAATTGCATGTAGCAGGCTTGGACTTGGCTGAACCGTCTCTAATATGAACAGCCCCAAGGAGAGGGGGGGGATCCCTCAGGCCCGGGATTTCCTAAGAGGCCCGGTGAGAAAATTATCATAATGAAATTTTTCAAGTTTTTTTTTTTTTTGAATAAATAAATCAACTTAAAAATTTTGAAAAAATTTCCAATACACAAAATCAGAAGTTTAGCGATAGTGGGCTAATATGGGACAATGGCTATTGTAGGACACTGATTTTAAAATATAGTGCGAGCTTTCAGCTTGTATAGTAGTCATAAATATTGGTATATTTCGTAAATATTAACATCTGATAATCGAATTATTTGTTGCCAAAAAAAAAAATACACGCCTTTTCACATCAACTAAGTGAANGAAAAAACGTACACGGCTTTTCACATCAACTACGTGAATTGCCTACTTTTATTACTGGCCATACGATGATTTTAGATGAAAGAATAATAGGGGCCCGTAAATTTTTCCCCCCGGCCCGGATTTCTGTCTACGGCCCTGATCATGAAAATCAAAACTTAGGGAACTGCTTTCTGAGAGTTTTGATTGAAATTTTCCGTTCACAATTGTAATTTAGACTGGAGTTGCTGGAGAGAAATAAGGCCGCTGAGGTGGAACTGAGGAGTTACGAGACTGAACAGAATACGGAATGAAATCAGAGTACAGAAACTGCGTGACAGAAATTTCAAAAAATATCAATAAAGAAGACTACTATGGTATGGACATGTTTAATGAAGGGATGAAGAGTACAAGGGATAGAGAGTCGGGCGACTTAAAAGGAAAAGGAGAAAGACGGAAAAGGATTGAGACAATCGGGATCTGGGGGAGAAGAATTAATTTGCTAAAGAAGTTCATGATCGTTATAACTTGAAGAGACTAACAAAATACGCCGACCCAGTCTGAGCGGACAACATTTATATCTTTGAATTACATATTAATTATAAGTGTTAAATTAAAACAAAACACTTACCAAAAACACTATTCATAATTATTTATAAAGAAACTAGTTTCGAATAATTCGATTCATCATCAGTCTAGTCGAGTCGATGGAAGTTAGTCAACTTCCATCTTTCGAAACTAGTTTCTTCATAAATAATTATAAGTAGTGTTTTTTTCTTTTAAATCTTTAAATGATTTAAAAGTTAATATACGATTTATTTATTGAGTTCTCAGGAATATGCTTTTTGTAATGTTTGTTTGCAGTCGTATTCGTATTTAGTGATACGGTATACGAACATAGCCATCCATAATATAATAGATCTTCATTTTGAAACTCTCTGTACATGTAATGTCTTGAACATAACATATAATTTTCGGTTTATCTGTGAATTGTAGATGAAGCCTCTTATAAAATCAATAATGTGTAGATAACCATAGCACGATTCTCTGTTCATAATTTAACACAAAGAATAAGGTAAAAAAGAAGGTTTTAATTTGTACATTTTTCTCTCGAGATGATATACTGTTATTCTTGTAGTATTTAGCAATCACTTGTCGATAAAAATTAACAGTAAAAAATTTACTACGCTAGCTGATGCCCGCGACGTAGTATGCGTCTTTTCCAGTGACTGTCAAATTTATTTCGGCAAAAATAATTCTTTTTTTTTTCTTCCCAAGTTTTGTAGAATCTAATCTGGTTGGTATACTAGGTAATCTAGATAGAGTAGATTTTATAGTTTTTCTGAAGACTCCTGGTCATTTATTATACTGGGTGGGCCAGAACTAATGACCCCATTTGATTTCTCTTTATTTTTCTCAAGAGGCAATTCATTTAATTTTTTAGTTTGAAATTTCTGATCTAAACACTCGTAGAATTGATGTGGACAAATTACGGAACACTGCACTCAGAAACGAGAATAATTGCGACAATGTTTTTGGCAAAAATCGTTCATTCTGATTTTTGAAAGAATTATCCTCATTGAACATCTGCAGGCAATAAGCTGATTTTATGTATGCATTTTGTATGGAAACATTTTCTTCCGTCAAAATTTACTGTTGAGGCTGTTTTTTTTTTTAATTTCAATTGCCTTTTAACAGGTCCGTACCCAAAATTTTTTTTCGGGGGGGGGGGGGGGTCCGAAGGATTGACAGCCAAGCCAGGACTAACACCTAAAAATAATGATCATGGAAGGTAATGTTTGTTGTTATTATTGTTGGTGGTGGTGGTGATTTCGGGGGGGCCTAGACCCCATGAACCCCCCGCCCTGGGTACGGTCTTGCCTTTTAAGTTACACCTTACATTATTACATAAGTCATGCATAAAAATAATAATGAAATTTCGGGGGGGGGGGTCTGGACCCCATGGACCATTTAAAAGGCAAGTCAGTGAGGATGATTTTCTCTCAAAATTCATAATAAACCATTCTTCCCCAAAAACTTTGTCACAATTACTCCTCGTTCGTGAAAAGCGTTCCATGATTTGTCTATACAAATTCTACAAGTATTTAGATCAGAAATTTCAAACTAAAAATTAAATTAATTGTCACCTGACAATTGACTTTTGACCCACCCTGTTACCCGAACGGAGAACGGCTATGTAATTTTATTGCAAAAGGGAGTCTTTTTGGTCAGAAATCGGGTCCAATTGAACTTTTATAGTTTTGGTTCCTATACTTTGATTCTAAATTTGTAGATTTAGCCCTCGTTTGTAATGAGTCAGTCAGTACCTATATAAACTAGGCTTTGTGTTTTAAAGTATAAATGGATAAAAATGGCTTTAGATAAAAATGGCTGTTTTCATGGAAATTACTACTCCCATACACCTTTCATCCTATAGCAGCCAGGCAACTTAAGTCCTCACATCGTACACTCCTGCCTTATAACAAAATTCAAAGTCCTATTACGCATCCATTACAACCAGGTCCGTACCTAAGATTTTTTTCGGCGGGGGGGGGGNTTTTTTCGGGGCGGGGGGTCCGAAGAATTGACAGCCAAGCCAGGAATAACACCTGAAAATGATGATCATGGTGATGTTGTTGTTCTTTTTGTTTTTTTGTTGTTGTTGTTGTTCTTCTTCTTGATGCTGTTGGTGGTGATGATGAGTTACAACTTACAATATTATATATGTCATGCATAAAAAAATAATGAAATTTCAGGGGGGGGGGTCTGGACCCCATGCACCCTCCCTGGGTACGGCCTTGAGTACAACCTTCTTTTTCTTTAACTTCACCCTTTCTCCATTCTAATTGGGGTTGGCTTTTCATTTCTACCATGCCACAACCTTTTGTTCGGTGCTTAGTCCCTTCAGATGTAATTATTTCCAGGCACGGAAACCTTAGCTTGCTTCTCACAGCATCAATTGATACTGCGTAGAAACTATCTTTCAGTTGATGATCTTTCATTATTGGTTTGAAGCAGAGTTTTTTTAAAGGCTAGATGCCGTTCACCAAACGTTCTGTATTTATTAGGACCGTCACCTTATGAAGCTGGTTTGCTCCCCTCGGTGGCTACATTCTTCACGCATCCATTCCAATATTACACTTTATTATAAACGAAGAAGCTAGAATCCAATCTAATAAATACGAGTAGTTCAATACATTAATTGCAATTTCTTTCGTAAAAGAAATTGAAATTTTTAATCAAGAACTGAATTGAACAGAAATTACACACTTCATTGAAATTTTTTATAGGATTCAAAAGTTGTTTTTATAAATATAGGTTCGAGCGCATTCTGTATTTGTATAATCATATTAATAATAGATCGTATAATCATGTATCTTGTGTACAGTGAGAGGTTCTTAATCTTTGATCATTTTAAGATAATTGGTGAATAGAGGGGATTTGGCCTGTTTCGAACCCTTTCTCACCAATCTGAGTGTTGTTCAACTGTACACGGACACCACACTTTCTGTGGAAATGCTCTCATATAAGTGTCTTGCGTGCCTTGACACGTAGTATCCGAGGCCCCCAGAAATTGTCATTTATAACAGATGGACAGTAGCTAATGAATCATGGATTTCTCATGTCGAGAAGAACATGTTTGTAGTGATAACACTGGTCTGAGTTGACTCCCTGAGCAGTAACCAAAAATCTATATCGACCTAGTAGAACCAACTTCTGTCTCTTGAATGTTACAAACAGTTCTGCCATGGATGAGCTAAAATTCAAAATATTATTCAGATCTCGGTAAGATATATCATCATATTAAGAAGCGGGGTAGCGCTTCGCCCCCCAACTAAAAAAAAAACCTCTTTCTTGTGGATGCAATTGCTCAAAAGTATTTATTAGGAAGATAGTCTCAACCTAACTCCCAAATTTAGTGCAAATCTGGACCAGCCATTTCAAAGAATTTCTCGTGCCTAGAAGAACACGTTTGTAGTGATAACACTGGTCTGATTCAAATTGAATGAAATTGATATGGGACCATCTAGGGGCATAACTGCACCTCCCCCCCCCCAGGAAAATGTCATTTATAACAGATGGACAGTAGCTAATGAATCATGGATTTCTCAAGTCGAGAAGAACACGTTTGTAGTGATAACACTGGTCTGATTCAAATTGAATGAAATTGATATGGGACCATCTGGAGACATAACTGCACCTCCCCCCCCCCAGAAAATGTCATTTATAACAGATGGACAGTAGCTAATGAATCATGGATTTCTCATGTCGAAAAGAACACGTTTGTAGTGATAACACTGGTCTGATTCAAATTGAATGAAATTGATATGGGACCGTCTGGGGACATAACTGCACCTCCCCCCCCCCAGAAAATGTCATTTATAACAGATGGACAGTAGCTGATGAATCGTGGTTGACATATGATAATGATAACAACTAGAAGGAATAACAAGGAAAAATCAAAATATCATTTCAAATGAAATGCGAAAAACGGTATGTATCGTTTCTGAGAGAATGCATTTCGATTTGCAGTCAAAAGAAAAATAACTAGGGATGGGATTTTCGACTCACTTAGGTGAGTCGACATGACTCGACTTGACTCACCAATATGAGTCGACTCTCGATCACGACTCGTATCGAGTGACAATTTTCAAAAACGACTTATTTGATCAGAAAGACATAATAAAACCAATTGACAAAAGGGGCATCTACCAAATAAACGACGGTGAATACATTAAAAAGACATCACAATCAATCGTCACCAGAATAAAAGAACATTTTCCTTCAATAAACAACAAACACCTGGAAAAATATTTCTCTCTTTATTATCTTTATCAGTCAACAAAAAAAAGCTACTCTTAGGTCGACTCTTTGAAGAGTTGACTCATTTCAAAATTATGTTCGACTCGTGAATCGACTCATGAGTCGACTCGTGGATGACTAGCCCATCCCCAGAAAATACTTCAGGAGTCATGGGTACGCTACCGCACACTCGCTTTAATAGAATTATAAAATTTCTCATACATCGACCGGATTTTCTGCTCTTTCCACTGCGGATCCAAATGTCTTGTTTCGAAAAAGAAATTCCGACTTCCTTGATGAGGTCTTTCTCTCCGCTTCACCAAAGAGTCCTATTTTTTGTTAACGATTAATTAAGTCCAATTCTATATACTAACTAAATCAACGAGGGAAGAACACTTCTTTCAATGAAGTTTGAAAGAACTAGCTATACTTAACTAGCGTTAGATACATTAAGATCATTAATTTGAAAGAAGTAATCATAATATTTGGTTTAGCGTTATATGCACTGCAATGAAAGAAGAAAGATGAAGAACCGGTTTACAGAAACAAGCAGGTTTTATTCAATATATTATTTTATAATAAAATACTTTAGGTCAGTAGTTTAAAATGTTGACCTTGGCGTCAAACTTGTTCAAATTCTTAGCAGAACAATCGTTTAAGTTTTTTTTTTAATTCTTCGCGTTTGAACTGTTTGTAAGTATGTAGTGTGTTTGTAAATACCATCAGCGATATAAGAGAGTAGATAAGGATTGAGATAACCTATTGTCAAGATCAGCCCTGATTTTGAACGACAATCTTTAGCTGGTTTTGGTACATGTGAAACTCAATCAATAGTGGCATTTCTGATGGTTGGCAGATCGCAGATGTTTGAGAATGTGTAGGCAGATGTATGAGAATGTATCTCTAAATAATTAGCTATTTGCTGCTTAAGCTATGAAATTCAATCAATAGTGGCATTCCCGATGGTAGGCAGATGTATGAGAATGTATCTCCAAATAATTTGTTATTTGCTGCTTAAGCTATGAAATTCAATCAATAGTGGCATTCCCCATGGTAGGCAGATGTATCTCTAAATAATTTGTTATTTGCTCCTTAAGCTATGAAATTCAATCAATAGGGGCATTCCCGATGGTAGGCAAACTTCTACTCAAGTACTAATAATCTCTTTAATCTTCTACTCATATACAAATAATATCTTCAATCTTCTATCCAAGTAAAAATAATTTCTTCAATCTTTACTCATATACAAATAATATCTTCAATCTTCTACCCATGTTCAAATAATCTCTTCAATCTTTACTGATATACAAATAATATCTTCAATCTTCTACCCATATACAAATAATCTCTTTAATCTTCTACTCATATACAAATAATATCTTCAATCTTCTACCCATATACAAATAATCTCTTTAATCTTCTACTCATATACAAATAATATCTTCAATCTTCTACCCAAGTAAAAATAATTTCTTCAATCTTTACTCATATACAAATAATATCTTCAATCTTCTACCCATGTTCAAATAATCTCTTCAATCTTTACTCATATACAAATAATATCTTCAATCTTCTACCCATATACAAATAATCTCTTTAATCTTCTACTCATATACAAATAATATCTTCAATCTTCTACCCAAGTACAAATAATCTCTTCAATCTTTACTCATATACAAATAATATCTTCAATCTTCTACCCATATACAAATAATCTCTTTAATCTTCTACTCATATACAAATAATATCTTCAATCTTCTACCCATATACAAATAATCTCTTTAATCTTCTACTCATATACAAATAATATCTTCAATCTTCTACCCAAGTAAAAATAATTTCTTCAATCTTTACTCATATACAAATAATATCTTCAATCTTCTACCCATGTTCAAATAATCTCTTCAATTTTTACTCATATACAAATAATATCTTCAATCTTCTACCCAAGTACAAATAATCTCTTCAATCTTTACTCATATACAAATAATATCTTCAATCTTCTACCCAAGTACAAATAATCTCTTCAATCTTTACTCATATACAAATAATATCTTCAATCTTCTACCCAAGTACAAATAATCTCTTCAGTCTTTACTCATATAAAAATAATATCTTCAATCTTCTACCCATATACAAATAATCTCTTCAATCTTTACTCATATACAAATAATATCTTCAATCTTTCTACCCATGTACAAATAATTTCTTCAATCTTTAGTCATATACAAATAATATCTTCAATCTTCTACCCATGTACAAATAATCTCTTCAATCTTCTACTCATATACAAATAATCTCTTCAATCTTCTACTCATATACAAATAATCTCTTCAATCTTCTACTCATATACAAATAATCTCTTCAATCTTCTACTCATATACAAGTAATATCTTCAATCTTCTACCTATGTACAAATAATCTCTTCAATCTTCTACTCATGTACAAATAATCTCTTCAATCTTCTACTCATATACAAATAATCTCTTCAATCTTCTACTCATATACAAATAATCTCTTCAATCTTCTACTCATATACAAATAATATCTTCAATCTTCTACTCATATACAAATAATATCTTCAATCTTCTACCTATGTATAAATAATCTCTTTAGTCTTCTACCCATGTACAAATAATCTCTTCGATATTCTACTAAACCTACACTTTTTACTCTTGTAATCCCGACTGAACGCTGCTGACATTAAAGTCGCTACTCAAGCTTCCTGACAAAGCAAAGTGCACCCGGAAATCTCAAACACCAGGTCGAAAATTTTCAGACCCAACGGGAATTGGACCTTGGTCCCCTACGTGCATTGCCAGTGTGATACCCACCAAATCAGCAGTTTTGCTAAAATATACAGATTTATTTTGGCTGAAAGGAATTCTACAGCCACAGTGTTAGCACGTATACGGCATTGTGGACATCAGCCACCATCTCGTTACTTCATAAAGCAAGATATTAGTTTCATTTGTTCATATTACGTTCATCAATAATCTCCACTGTTAAACATAATATTGAGGTCTCTAGGACGAACACTCGTGGGGAGTCAATGACTAGATCCGGTCATTCCAAACGTTATCCGCTAAACAATCTTTAATTAGAGACTTTTCATTTGGTTCCCCTCTTTCTCTTGCTCTAGTTATTCATTCTATTTCCCCTACATTTCCCAATCAGGCGCGAGTTTTTCTTTATATCTTGATTCGTTTTTAGTTTGGTATTGCTGTTCATGGCCGCGTCTATCTAAATCAATCATTTTCTTGGTTTCTATTATTCTTTCTTTCATTCTTTGATAGCCAGTATATTATACATTGTTCTTTCATATTTCCAATGAACAATGTTTCTATATTTTCAGTGAAGGTTTTGAGAAAGTATTTATGTTCAGGTCCTTCTAACATTGATATCAATCAATAGAGGCATCAGAGTTTCCAATGGCATATGCGTATTTTTGAATTTTCATCATTCATCTAATCTTTTTTTCTCTCCAAAGTTATGCCCTGAAACCGCTTTCGCATTACTTCAGGACACTCCTTTTACATTCATACATACAATTAAACTAACCTCTTTAATATTTCTCCCCTTTTTAATCACTTTCAAAAAGTGTCGTGTTCAAGCAATATTGCTCATCAAGGCATGGCCGTAAAAACGTTTCCTAACCTGTCTGGAGGGGTTAAAATAAGTCAATAAAGCTAACAAGTAAACATAAAAAGTTAAAAACAAAACAAAAGAGGCGGCCGGAGAAACGGAGAGATATTGCAATTTGCAAGCCGCAAATGGGAAAAATCCTGCGTGTTCGAAAATCCCTCGTTTCTTGTCTAGGATTCTCTGCCAGGTGCCGCTTTCACAACTCTGCCACGGAGATATGCAAACATGTAATCTCGGAGGATTATATTTGACACATACCCCCAGAATCATGTCAATCACTGCAATAACACAAACACAATAGTATTGCAGAGTTGCTTTCTGTGTTAGTGGGGGTTTATCTTTTTCTCCCCGTGTTATCTTCAAATTCGGAAGGGATTTGAAGATAACACGGGGTCCTTCGTGACGAGGTGACTTTGCTGCCGCGATTTGTCGCAAACTAGTTTTGCGTTTAAATAAATGCGGATTCGCTTTCTGACGTGACGATTTTCTGACGTCGCCACAATCCGCCGGAACTATTCATTGTCGCTGCGCGCATGTTGCGGAAAGTAATCCCGTATATAAGTACTCTAACGGTCCTCGAAATCATCTGCCCCGGTATTCCCGTACTGAGTTCATCCTGTCTAGCTCTGATCTCTTCAGAGAGTGTTGTTTGTATTTTTCACACAAGATAGGTAGATAGTTTTTCTCATGTTTATTGCACTCGTAATTTTGTTGCCCTCAATGTTTGTGGCTCTATCAACTACACTTTGCACTTCACTACATCGTTTACTGACATGCGAACTTTAAGTTATATTTTATGACCTGTATAAATAATTTTGTGCAATTACTGGAATAAATATATGGCCTACAATATAGGTACTAGCTGAAGTATAATCGGGTTGTGGGTTGTATGGGTTATGATTTTACTAGTACAGAGTGATTCTTTATTCATTTTAAACATTGCAACAGCAAAATTCTACGCTAGAAGTTCTGTGAACTGTAGAATTCACTCATTTAAAATGGATACCATTTGGCCACAGGTGGCCTTGTATGGCTCATACCAATCAGCTAATTTTATAAATATGTTTAATGTTCAAACCAAATTTCATAAAAATCAGACCAAACGTTCGAGAATTCGAGAGTTATTGTGGTACTAAAAGGCTTTCTCTTTCAAAAGAAAAATCGTGGTGTTCAATCTAGACCTCACTCCGTTCAGTCAACAAGGAATAAAAATATTTGTAAAATTTTTTTTGCCATAATTTTGAGTGTATATTTTAGGTAATCTCAACTATAAGTTTATTTATATTTAGCGCACGGCAGTGCGTCAGGCCAAGTTTCGGTCTAACGCAAGCATACCTACCCACCAAGTGTCTAAATCTTATAATCACGATGGGTGCACACACATTTTCCATAAGCTTTGTACGTATTTGTGTGGCAATGTTTTGCAATGTGAAGAATAGTTATCATTAAAGAGTCCTTAAAGATCTGCCCAAAAACAAATCAACTTAATTCTATGTACGTAATGAATGTCTACATGGGCGTAGGAAGGGGGGGGCAGGGGGGGGCAGCTGCCCCCCCCTAGAAATTCTAAAGAGTATGCAGCACGGAAGCATCTTAGATTTACACTAGATAAAATGATTCTTGGAAGCAAAAAAGTCATCAAAAGTACCGAAATACGATAAATGCCACATTTTGTCCCTAATCCAACAGCCCCACTGTGAACAATCAAATATAACTGTGG
>CM022885.1:6818388-6956581 GCA_012654025.1 Pachypsylla venusta
TTCAAACAAAATTGTCTGAGTAAATGAAGTCGACCACAGGCAGTGTTTAGTCGATCAGCTAGACGAACAGGGTGTCAAGAATCACTCTGCTAACATTCAAACAAAATTGTCTGAGTAAATGAAGTCGACCACAGGCAGTGTTTAGTCGATCAGCTAGACGAACAGGGTGTCAAGAATCACTCTGCTAACGTTCAAACAAAATTGTCTGAGTAAATGAAGTCGACCACAGGCAGCGCTTAGTCGATCAGCTAGACGAACAGTGTGTCAAGAATCACCCTGCTAAGGTTCAAACAAAATTGTCTGAGTAAATGAAGTCGACCACAGGCAGTGTTTAGTCGATCAGCTAGACGAACAGGGTGTCAAGAATCACTCTGCTAAGGTTCAAACAAAATTGTCTGAGTAAATGAAGTCGACCACAGGCAGTGTTTAGTCGATCAGCTAGACGAACAGGGTGTCAAGAACCACTCTGCTAAGGTTCAAACAAAATTGTCTGAGTAAATGAAGTCGACCACAGGCAGTGTTTAGTAGATCAGCTAGACGAACAGGGTGTCCAAAAGTCAAGAATGAAAGTTTGAGGTAAAATTAAGACTGTTTTCTTTATAAATGGGTGTCCGGTGTTGCATTCAATTTGAGATATAATATTTATTTTATCTTTATTTATTTGGTTTAAATATTCACAAATTACATAATAAAGTAAATGCAGCATAATAAAATAAATATAATTATTACCTATCTGCATATTAGTCGCAATTTTTATTTTATTTTTTCATCGCATAAAACCAAAATCAGCATATCGCTGAGGCGTTTTGATATACAAATGTTAATTATGCCCAAGCTCTACAAACTTATATAATTGGAGTCTACCAATAATCCATTTTTATTTTCTCTTCCTATAGAAGATAAAGTATTGTAATCGTGCAGAATATTTTGACATTTTTTGGCCTAAAAACTCGTCTGACGGGAACCCAAAACCAAAAAAAAATTTCAATTATGTCATTCCCTATTGCTTTCGGGACATATTATCACTATTTCGGATCATTTTTGATGTTTGGAAATATTTGGAGCTATGGGGTACAAAATACCGATATTTCCGACGTTCCGCGTGGGATTTACGTACGGAATAGTAATAATAATATAATAATAATAAATTTATTTATTTATTTTATATATAATTTCTTTTACACAAAGAAACCCTTCCCAAGCTGTAATAGCTTCTTAGAATCGTATGCAGATCTCTGGGAGCCAAACCGCTTGGCTGATTTTGCTGAAATTTGGCACACGTCATCTATGGGCCAAAAGCCCGACACATATTTTGGACCTAAAAGTGAAATAAACAATACCGGGGGCTATCAATTTTCATTATAAAAAAGGGAGGAATATTTTAGCAGCCCCCAATCTTTGTTAAGAACATTTTAATATTAGGGCACTATGTTTGCTTACTAATTATAGGTAATCAAATTAAACAACAATCAGTAAAAAAAGGCATTAAACACTAAAGTAATAGGACATTTAGAAAAATAATCCCTCCCTTGAATATGGGAAAAATTCACCATACCAATAAAAATAGAAGCTCAAATTTTCAATGTTCATCAAAGTTTGTGGAAATAGAGACTATTTTTAGGGACAGTCACTGTATCTTAAATTGAGTCCATTTGGGGCACTCCTGGTTGATAAAACAAAGTCTTACTTTGCCGCATGTATAGCTTAAATTTATGCTCATAATCTTTGGACACCCTGTACAAATCTTGCGGTTTTAAGAGTGGTTGTAAATACAAAAAAAAACTGAGTTAAATACTCGACATAAGTTCCTCAACGAAGTAAAATTGACAATCAGTGTGATATTGAGACCATCAAAATGAGATGCATGACCTTTGAGTGTGATTAGAATTTTTCATTTCAATTTAGAGCATCCCTGTGTGTGTCACAAAATTGACCTGCACACAATCAGTGTTATATTAAGACCATCAAGATGACATGCATGACCCTTGAGTGTGATCAGAATTTTTCATTTCAATTTAGCGCATCCCTGTGTATGTCACAAAATTGACCTGCACACAATCAGTGTTATATTAAGACCATCAAGATGACATGCATGACCTTTGAGTGTGATTAGAATTTTTCATTTCAATTTAGCGCATCCCTGTGTATGTCACAAAATTGACCTGCACACAATAGGTGTTATACCTATTAAGACCATCAAGATGACATGCATGACCTTTGAGTGTGATTAGAATTTTTCATTTCAATTTAGCGTATCCCTGTGTATGTCACAAAATTGACCTGCACACAATCAGTGTTATATTAAGACCATGAAGATGACATGCGTGACCTTTGAGTGTGATTAGAATTTTTCATTTCAATTTAGCGTATCCCTGTGTATGTTACAAAATTGACCTGCACACAATCAGTGTTATATTAAGACCATCAAGATGACATGCATGACCTTTGAGTGTGATTAGAATTTTTCATTTCAATTTAGCGCATCCCTGTGTATGTCTCAAAATTGACCTGCACACAATCAGTGTTATATTAAGACCATCAAGATGACATGCATGACCTTTTAGTGTGATTAGAATTTTTCATTTCAATTTAGCGCATCCCTGTGTATGTCTCAAAATTGACCTGCACACAATCAGTGTTATATTAAGACCATCAAGATGACATGCATGACCTTTGAGTGTGATTAGAATTTTTCATTTCAATTTAGAGCATCCCTGTTGTGTATACTCATTCACATTTACAGGCCATTTGTTCCACTCATCAAGTCCACTCGGGAATTTCTTTCCGACCACAGATAGGCTACCTTTCGTACCGACGCTGTTTGTTTCTACTTTGGAGCAGACATTTCAACTGAGTTACTGCAAATACTGGTATTTTAAATCATATCTTTAGTAGAGCTAGTACCACTCAAACGTTAATTAAAATAATAATATTAGCCATATTATTATTAAACAAAACATAATGATATTACAGAGTTGTTTTCTGTGTCATTTTACAACTCAGGCGGCTTCACCGTTCTAGTATATGTTACCCTTTTGACCCTTTTGATTGTTGAGTTACCCTGAAGTAACTCAACAATCTCAAGTATGTCAGTGAGTTATAAATGGATTGCTAGAAATTACTCCTTCGGAATTTATATATCATTTAAGAAAAATATTTTAACCTATCCTGATGTGAACTCGTAACTCTGGTATGACTTCTCAGAATTTCGCAAACTATGTTTTAAAACTAAACGGAAATGGCTACTTAATCATTTTCTCGGTTTGATATGTTTGAAATTTTCGAGTTAATGAGAGAAGGGGTTCGGGTTTCTTCGAATAGACGTAAAAGATACTCTTAACGTTTTGGTTAAATACTCGTGAATTGGTAGACATGACACTTTTTTTAATTATTTACTGTGTCGGCCTTTCCATTGTAGAACCAGCTGTCATGGCTCAGTGGTCACTCGGGCAACCCGGGTTTGAATCCTGGCAGGGGCAATAATTTGTTATTGTGATTTGGACGTTTTCGGGGCCCACCCAGCCTCGTGAGGACAAGTAGTAGCTATGGAGATAAATGCACCTAGTGACTCGGGAAGGATACACGTCTCCTATTTTGTGTGTGGTATTGTTGCTTTTTAGTATTTGACTGATGGAGTGGGAAAATGAAAAGTGCCTTTTGAGCACCCAGAGCTGTAGCAGCCAGACCATAAATTTTATTTTACTCTGAATAGCCCACTGTTATCCTCCTTCACATCCTTCAGCAATAGGGAATAATTTCTTTCCTTTAAAAATGACGACTCCCACATGCGACGACTTTTCCTATTTCGCTTTTTCTCCCCTAGATTGTCTAGAATGACGATAACCGCCGCGGAAACCGCAATTTTGGATAGTGCGGATGCCATCTGTTCGCTGCGAATCCTCACGAGTAACTGATCGTCAGAAGTGCTCCAGCAGTGTGAACAGAGGGCTCGTTTATGTTCGTGCTCGTTGAAAACTGGCGAGCAACGATCACGAATGCTCGATGCTCGGGGATGTTCAGGCAGTGTAAACGCCTTTTACATTAAGATCTCCTCGATTGCCAAATACAAAATAAAACACAGTCAATGAGAAACTAGTATGCATAAAACGAATCAAAACCACTCACCGAGACTGATTTAAGGCCCAGGCGGCAATGTCCATTTCGCCACTCCTTAAATCCGCCACTGTATTTCAGCAAAACGTATCGACGTATGAGCATATTTATGTGACGTATGAGCCGATTTCTTCCATACGTTTTAATTTGCTCAACTTCTGAGAAATAATTTTCCTTTAACTGAGCCCCATACGTACTAAATATGTTCGGATGTAAGTTCAAACTTTATCCGCTATACAGTACACAAGTTACGGCGTACAGGTCGTTAGAATCTGCGTAGGTAAATTGAAAGTATAAAGTTGTTTGTATTATTTAGGCCGAATGAAAGTCTTTTGAATAAAAAAGTGTTTCAATTGAAACAAAAAGTTCATCCATCTCTTTTTACTGTTTTTATCTTTAAAACTTTTTATAAGATCCTCATACAGGGAGATTCATTGGAGGACCTATAACACCACTCACCGAGACTGATCGGGTTTCTGTAGTTGTCAATATGTAAGACTATCTTGAGACCTTTTAGGTGCAAGATCCTTACGGAATTTTCTGCCTAATCATAATATTAAGTTGACAGCATTATGTTAGTAAATTCACAATTCCATGAAAAGAGCCCACGCAAACAAATTGATTCCACTTTTTTTCATTTTGAGAAAATCCCTTTTTAACTTTATATTCTTATTTTTCTTTCAGTGTATAGGTTTCCTCAAATCGTCATAGCTCGGTAGCCTCGTGTTTTTCACATTTATATTGGTAAACAGTAGAGCCTGGGTTCAAACCCAGCCAACCCCTGAAATTTTATCTTCGTGAATTTGAGATATTTACCACATAAGCACCCAAAAACTGTTGGTGTCAAAGGGACTCTTCAGTCCTATTCGGGCAGTATAAATATGATACTATGATAATTTTTGGCCACGGTATTCCTTTGATATTATATTTAATTAAAAAATAACCCAAGTACAATGTTAACTTGATAGTTCCTGGGGGTTTTCAATTTTTGATAATGTTACGAGATGCCAATTTTCGCATTAGATAATTGCCAGATATTCTGAATACCCCACTGATTAAGCTCTACTTTTTTTAGAAAAATAGGGAAATAATATGGCCTTCAACCGTCTCTCTGATCTTAGCTTGACATATTTTTGTACATCCTGTATGTTTGGTACTTTACCATCTTTTATTACTCATTAAAAACATAAAAATAGGCTTCCACTTAACTCCTGATGGCCCGACAGGGCCTAAAAAGTAATCGGCCTATTCTATAAACATCATTATTAGTTATACAAGATTTTGTCAAAATCGGACCACGCATAACAGTTACCCTACTAGATGTGTATCAAATTCAAAATATTATTTGGCTCAATTTGGTTCGCCATCTGACCTATTTATTTTTTCCAGGCATACTCAAATTTTAGCGTTTCTCCTTGTTTTAGCAGACTTAAAATTCCTTTAATGGTTATCATAGTCTGTGATGATATCCTTCTACTTCATTATGTTTAAAAACAAAGGCACCACAGACGTGAGAATCATCAAAAAATCGGTGAACTAAAAATAGAAGGACAAATTTGAGTGGAGTTAAATAATGGACCTTTGGATTCGGTCAACATATCTTCAAGGGATCTTGTTCAGTACTGCTGAGTGACTCTGTATATATTATTCTCTGTGCAACGAGCATAACTTTTATAAATCCTTTAATCAAAACAAGTGACCTAAATATTTGTTGAGAAAATATCTTGGCCATGAGTGTCCCAACTATCTTATCGTTATTGTTTATCGTTTTTATTGTTTTTCAATCGTTTAAAAAAAATGTTATGTTAATTTTGATCCTAACTTTCATCGAGAAGTTCATGAGTGCAAGTTTGATTTTATATTTTATAAAAATTGTAGACAAAGTTAAAAGTTGTATTTTTAAAATCATCAGGAAAAGACTTTATTTTAGTCACCTCTATTTGCGTTTCTATTCTAGCATGAAATAGCCAATGGATATAAACGCAAATATGAGAAACTAGCTGGTTCTCTCAGCTTGGTTTGCGTTCTTTTCAGTAGCTGTACGAACGTTGATATGGTACAGTTTTGGTGGAGTTTATTCCCGTTTTTTCTTGCGATCCGGTTAGACGTCGAACCTGTATTCCAAACCAAAGTATATCTCACCTGGGATATGCTGGGTAGATTATCTTTCGAAAATAAAATTTATGCTGAGTTTCGTTTGATACATATATTAAAAAAAAAAAATATTACATTAAGAGACACATCTAGCCCGATGATATAAAATAACATAGAAAGCAACTCTATAATATCAGAATGTAACACGTGTGTTACCGACATATTCATTTTGTGGTGGTTGTTATGTTTCTGGGGTTCTTCTCCGTTTAATCACACAGAATAAATTTATTGATGATAGTTGGAAGTCATAAGAGCTTCACTCTCACAATTCTTACTAATCATTGATTCCGATGATTCCACTATAGATGATCTTTTAGAATTTTTTACAGGAGGGCAACTTTATCTTTTTTTTTCTTTTTTTTTTAATGGATGCAGATTCGCTGAACTTTCACTAGCCGCGATTATACAATACATTTTTGGCGCGGCAAATCCATCTCAGAATGTCACCGCGTGTATTAGAAGATTTTTTTTTTTAATTTGGCCTAACGTCTCTTCAACATCTATTGGTCATTCAAGACGGGGGTTTCACCCTCCATTGCTGGAAACTTGCAAATCAGCTACCCATATTGACCTCACCCAGCCTTGGGTCGGAAAAATAGCCAGCATCACGAAGGCGCGAACCCACGTCGTGGACACCCACATGGCACAACCCGGCTGGGCGTTGCTTAACTTCAGTGATCTATCGGGAACTGGTGTATTCAACGTGCCATAGGCGCTGGCTAAAAGAAATTTTAACGCACTAACGGATTTTGCTTGCTTTGTGTGACCTTGCTATAAATTTATAAAATGAAATCATGAAAGATCCAAAAACACATTTTTGCCTTCATGACTGAGTGTCACAGTTTGAGAGTAGGTTTAAAATTTCGGATTATTATTTTTCAAAAATTTGAAAAATACTTTCCTACTTGTCGTGGTTGTGCTTGAGGGAACTGTCCTAGGAGAAAATAATTTCAATTAAACTAAAATCTGAATCAGATCACTGACCACTCTAGAATTAAAAGGGGAACAGCCCTTCTCAAAACTTCACTCGTCAGATCTGATTAGATTTTCAACTAGCCATGAAGTAAGTAAACCTGAGAGTATCTTCATCTTCCGTACAAAAGCAATTATAATTATTCTTAGCGGAATAGCATAGGTAATAATGACCTCAGGGCCTTCAGAACGCAGAATAAGACGAGAGAATTTATCTAAATTACAACTATTAAAGTGTAATTATACTATATATAAATGTTAACTAGAGTTAGATTCGCATGACAAGATATATCTCGTGGGTTAGAAATAAATAATATCAATCTATTAAATATTTATTGAAGCTTTTGTACCCAATATCTTCAGGTCACAGTGTGGCAATCGTCAAAACTATATTTTTAAGACTTGCAGCGGAAAATCCATGGTGGTGATGCTTCATGTTGGCTTAGCCATGTGGTTTCACTTTCACCCTTGTCTGGATTAAACCCTTATTCTTCTATTTTTCATTTTGGAAACTATTCCTTGGACAAGATTTTTGATTTTCTTGAGAAAATAGTGTGTTAACAGGGTCGGGTTAGTTGTTGCAGTAAATCGGGAACAGATTTAAATACCTACGTTATTTATTATTCCCCTCTTGTATTAAGACAATTATACCTTATGGATACTCGTAGATTTTAAAAAAGTAACAGATTGTTAGATTTTTTAAATCTAAAACCATCTTTAAATTGTCATGCATTTCTGCAAGCCACTTAATATGTTTAGAACTCTAATATATAAAAAAAAAAAAAAAAAAAAAAAAAAAAAAAAAAAAAAAAAAAAAAAAAAAAAANAATTGTATCAAATTACAAATATAAAAAAGAGTCACGTGCGAACTGTGAGTTCACCAGACGATGCTGTAACGGACGAAAGCGCTCGTGACTCTGTTTTATATTTGTAGTTTGATACACAATTTTATTTTATTTATAAAAAAAAAGGCATGCCAAATTGTTGAACTATGGAACAATAAATTAATCTGCAAATTTTAAATCAAAGTGTGAGTTGAAAATCAACAGGAATAAAAGATTTTTTTGGTGTACTGGTAGAAACTAGACATTTTTAAATGTTTTTTGTTGTCTATTATCTCTATAGTTTTAGACCTAACATGATAAACATTTTGCCGTCACCGTCGGTTCCACACAGAATTAAAACATATACCTATTTATGTAAACAATAATATTAAAAATTTTAATAAATAAATTTTGTATCAACTACAAATGTGGTGAATCACGAGCTCTTTTGTCTGTAATACATATGTAAACAATAATATAAAAATTTTAATAAATAAATTTTGTATCAACTACAAATGTGGTGAATCACGAGCTCTTTTGTCTGTAATTCATATGTAAACAATAATATAAAAATTTTAATAAATAAATTTTGTATCAACTACAAATGTGGTGAATCGCGAGCTCTTTCGTCTGTAACGGCATTCTCAAATAGTACCACACTATTATTTGTAGTAGATACAAAATTTATTTACCATCTCTAAATAATAATAATAATAATTTGCTATAGGTTTGTATTATCCTTACTCTCTAACTCGACTGTATTGGTTGAGTTCACACCAAGCACCTTCTGTTCGTCAATGAATTGTAATACTTCCTTCCTAACTTTATGCATTGTGGTCCGCATGCCGCGTGCCAACTGTGTTAGTATGAGGATTGGCATTAGTGACCTACATGGAAGGTGTTTGTTTTAAATTACTATTTACTCGTACAGTATAGCGATAGAAATTAATGTGTAGACAGTGTGATAGAAGAGAAAATATTCGCGCGGGTGACGAGAACTTTTATTGTGAACAAAGGGCAACGGGTACCGCACAGAAATCTATGCCATAGTTCACCATATAGCTTCTAGATTAGAAGCTATATGGTGAACTATGGCAAAAATAAAAATAGTAAAGGGATTTGTGTTTAGTGGATTGGTGTTATAGATTCCAATCATAACCGACCCATGGAATTTTATCTTCATGAAATTGAGATATTTATTATTCACAACTTAATAAAGGTACTTAAAAACAAGGCCGTACCCAGGGGGGTCCCCCCGAAATTTCAATCGTTTTTTTTTATTGAAAATACTCTACTTTACACGTTACTTATAATATTAAAAAAAAAAAAAAAAAAAAAAAAAAAAAACAGCAACAACAAAAACAACAGCAAGAACAACAACAAAAACCACAACATCAACAACAGCAGCAACAACGACAAAAACAACATCAACATAAACGACAACAACAGCAGCAACAAAAACAACAACATCACTTTCCATGATCATCATTTTCAGGAGTTAGTTCTGGCTTCGCTGTCAATGCTTCGCCCCCCCCCCCGAAAAAAATCTTGGATACGGCCCTGCGTAAAAACTACCGGTGTAAAATACTCTTTGTCCGTTTCGAACAGAATAAGTAAAGTCTATTGTTTAAAAAACACAAATCTCAGTTTCTATATGCTGACTCAACCAAGAAACATGAAATTTGGGGCCCGTTTTCTCTTAGCATGTATAATTACGAAACAAGGAGGGATATTGAAGTGAGTTTTTGATAAAACGACATTTTCAGCGATAAACGTACACAGAATGAACAATAAGAGATCGGGAATAACAAAACCTTCAGGAAAAATATACTAATATCAGTTATGACAGCTTTTCAGTATTTGCAAAGAAGAAAAAAAACAAAAAAAAACAAGATAATTATTTTGATCAGGCAAAATTCTACATCCACGGGAAAGGACTCATTCGAAGTTGCAGCCACCAGTTATTTATTTTAAACCTCGTTATATGTGTCGGGCAATGGATGGGCCTTACATAAAGAATTTTCAACGAAAAGACTATGAATATTCCTGCTTAGTTGTTCCTTGGTTGTATCCTGTCTACGCATTCTATAATCTTTATATAGAATGTTATGCATTCTATCTGGAATCTAGAATGCGTAACATAGGTTTTACACATTATAAATTTAGAATGCGCGATATGGGGATCTGATCACACTCACCATGGAAAATCAGATTAAACTTGTATTATTGTTATAAATATGCATATAACACGTTAATAAAAAATGTCTCCTTCTCTCTCAGGAAGATCTCTGTCTGAACATAGCAGTACCATCTCTGGTAAATGTGTGACAAACTATCTATCTATCAATCTGATCTGTTTGTACAGGGACATCAAGAAGACTTTATCGATAAAATGTTGATTAATTCCAGTCAACTCAACATGTCGGAAGAACCTACCATTTGTTTTCACACAACAAAGAGGATGAAGGTACCTTTAAGACTTTCTAAGGCGCGGATATGTGAAAATAACGACAAATATCACGACCACAGACAAGCCGCAGACCCATACACTGCGCAGAGTGGTGATATTCATTTCATGGGGGTTGAATGAGGGACTAAAACTGACCACCAAATACCAAAAAGAGGAGTGTCAAGAAAATACAAGTTTAATTCTCGTAAATCTTTTTCTTCTTTTACTACGTCTTTTTCCACTCAAGTGGGGTCTACATTTCTTGTCAGTTTGTGCTATTCTGACCTTTCTTGTTCAACTCTTTTTCTTTCAGCTCTCTTCTTCATTCGCTTGTTTGGTCTTTCTCTATTCTGTATTCCTTGAACTTCCATTAATCTTGCTTTCTTCCAAAATATTCCTCAGATCATCTCTCCACATGCCCAAACCATTGCAATCTTCTTTCTTGAATTTTCTGTAGAATGTTTGTCATTTTCACCGTATTTCTGATTCTTGTATTTCTTATTCTATCCCTCCGATTAACGCCACACGTCCATCTTACCATTCTAATTTCTGTTACGTTTAAGCTATTCTCTTGTATTGTCTTTTCTGGACATGTTTCCGCTCCATACATCACTTAAATACCTCCATAAAAATAAAATGTCTGCAATGAACTAATGTTGATGAGGGCTCGTTAATATTGTTGATTGATGGAATTGTTTGGAGACACTTTTGCTTATATTTCTGAACTGAATGAAATTTATATTCTTCGCAGATGACGTCAATTCTGTTTTTATATTTCCTTTCGCCCTGTAAACCTATATGATGTCAGTGACACTAACAAAAGAAAATTCATAGGTACGTTGATAAGTTAGTTCTCACTGCATTATGTGAGGATCATATTATCCTTAAAAAATATTTGCAGTGGCGACAATACATTGAACTGTTAATCATTTCATTTGTAGCAACGTTCATGACGTAGGTTGACGTTAATTATCTGGGAGTGTGAGTGTCTAAGGTCTCTTTCTAAACACTTGTCATTTTCTTTCAATAAGAAAACAACATGTTCGGCTATCTATTTCTAGGGTTCCATAACCGTAGAGTAAACCCTATTGATAATAGTTGTTTCTGTGAATGTGAAGTAATAGATCTGACCATTCGAGACCTTCTGCTAGGATGGGCTAAATAAGAAAAAATGAGAAGTTAGAGCATGTTGTTATAATATTTTTTATGCTGATTTTTTTAAAAAGAAAATCCCTATGATTTCTTGTGTGAATCTTTGAATAACATTTTTAATATCTATTATAAGTGTTAAAAAATATTAACTTTTTAAAAAAATAAAACAAAACACTTACCAAGAACACTACTTATAATTATTTATGAAGAAGCTAGTTGACTCAACTTCCATCTTTCGACTCGACTAGACTGATGTTGAATCGAATGATTCGAAACTAGTTTCTTCATAAATAATTAAAAATAGTGTTTTTGGTAAGTGTTTTGTTTTAATTTATTTAAAAGTTAATGTCTTGTGTGACCGAATTGGTCGACTTCTGTAAACATAAAAATATTTACAAAAAAAAAAAAAAAAAAAAAAAAAAAAAAAAAAAAAAAAAANTGATTAATAATATTTATCATGAAAATCTTAATGGGACGAACTTTCAATAGCATTTCAACAGCACTCAGTCTTTCATCATCAGGCCGGTGCTGACTCTATGGTTTTCAGAATAGAATTCTCTTCTGAACATCATAAAGTCAACGCCGGCCTGAGGTTGATAGCCTGAGTGCTATTGAAGGATCGTCCTATTGATATTTTCATAATAATTATTTATCTGAATCAATACTGTCATTTTTTGTAAATATATTTATTATTGTTTTACAATTCTTTCATTTTTTTTAAATAAAAAATGTCCATACGCGGGGCCGTACCGAAGATTTTTTTTTTTTGGGGGGGGGGGCCGAAGGATTGACAGCCAAGCTAAGTCAATATGATGTTGTTTTTGATGTTGTTGTTGTTGTTGTTGTTCATGTTGTTGGTGGTGATGATGAGTTACACCTTACAATATTACATAAGTCATGCATAAAAAAAATAATGAAATTTCGGGGGAGGGTCTGGACCCCGGGACGGCCTTGTCCATTCGAACTTTTATGAGAATTCGACCAAGCGTTCGATAGTTGTCGTGCAGGTAAAAATAGACATCACTTCGTTCGATAAACTTATAGCGGTAGCTAGCACAGTAGGATGGGGAATTAAAATATTTAGATAAGTGGACTGTATTTTATTGGTATTTAATTAAATAAATTACTCTGAAGATATAATTGAAGACACACACGTATCTAGCTTGCTCTAATTGGATTGACACTGACACACACCTTGGCTTGTTTATTGGTATCTTAGATTGAGATTCTGCACACTTTAGTTCTAAGAAAAACAAAATAAGGAAAATGTATGTTCTCTGTGCCATCAGCAAATGAGGAGAAAAAGGAAAGATGTTCGACCATCTAGCAAGTCTGTCTGTTCATCTGTCACAAGTAGGATTACCAGCCGATTTTTACAGCCGATCTCTGTGGCCGAGTTGTTAAGAGCATTGACTCTTGGTCTGAAGGTTGTAGGTTCAAATCTCGCCCGGAGCGAAAATTGTCTTATCGAATTTTCTCGTTCCCGGAATTGCATAGCTGTAAAAAAGAATGCCCTGAAGTAATGAGAAAGCGGTTCCGGGAAAATTTTCATAAGCAGGACAATTAAAAAAAACAGGACGTATCAATTTATGATACAAACGAGAAGGCATCCAGGAGTTTCTTTTTCATTCACATATTATGTGTAATACAGTGTTTTGTAAATTTTTGTTTTAAACTTACAACTACTACCCATACGTTATACGTTTCAGAGCTCTGCACTCTGAAAATCAGACTACCTTCATCTCTGCGCACGTTATATTTATACAGGTGATTTGACACTTTTAAAAAGTAATTTTGTGTGACTTAGAAAAAAACAGGACATTTATCATTATTTTTCAATAGCAGGCAGAACAAACATATAAAAAGCAGGACATCTCCTGCCAAAGTCGGATATGTCCTGATAATCCTAGGGACATGGCTGGTAACCCTAGTCACCAGGCTCGATTCTCAGGAACGATAAGAGGTAGCAAGTTGACTAGCTGGATGCTCTGTAAACCATTTCTCATCATAAAACACAGGAAAAATATCGTACTGAAAACAATGTTTAGCTTTCCATAGTAACAGAACTTATGCCGGTTGTTCGTTAAAAGTGACTACCAGCTCACGCTACAAAATTCCAATACTCCTGGAGTTGGATTTGTCTTTTGAAGTTTCTCGAAGTAACCGTGAGCTTGTAGTCTCTTCCAAAAGGACGACCATCCTTCATGTGCGGATAAAGTCGTTTTTTTTTGGGGGGGGGGGACGATCGCACTATATACCTAATAGAAAATCTGGAGAGGTACTCGTAACCTAGAGACCGGGGGTTCGAGTCCTGGGCAGTACTTTTTAATGATATGTTTATCGAGGTACGATACCTAATTTGTTAAAATCTGATGTAGAGCGTACCACAAATGCCTTTCATAAGGGTGATAAGCGATTTTATATCGTGATGACGAAAAAAAATGCCATGACGGATGATTTTTTGACGATTTTTTATTTACATATTTCTAAATAGTCACAGGATTTGGAATTATTTAGGGGCCCGTGCCCCCCGCCCCCTCTCAATTGGAATAAAAGATACCCCGGATCACCACCATTTATTTGATTTTTTTTTTTTATTTAAAAATTACGTGATTAGGTATAATGAAATTTGAGAAAAAACTGGGGAGGCACGTGCCCCCCCTATATCCGCGCATGCGATCCTTAAGGCTACTAGGTTCACAATTTTAAAATAAATCCCACCGAATAGAAAATCCCGCACTGGTGGTTTCAGGGCGTTGACTCGTCACTCGTCAGTGTTTGATGAACCAAGTAGCGTAAACATTTATTCTTCCGATTTGCTTAATTAATTCATTTGTTTTTTAATTATAATGAGAATGGAAGGGTTTGATCATAAACATTAAATAATTATATAAGACAACCTAGATTTGCTACCGTCTTTATTACGTAGCATTGCTTTGAGTTTAAAAAAAAAAAATTGAAAAATTTAATTATTTTTCGGAATTGAGCGTGAGATAAATAGAAACTCTGAAACGTGGTCTTGCCCCGTAAGAAATACACAATCGCATGAGATTATTTACAGGTACCCAAAAATATTAACTTTTAAATAAATTAAATTAAAACACTTACCAAAAACACTATTTATTATTATTTATGAAGAAACTAGTTTCGAATCATTTGATTCATCATCAGTCTAGTCGAGTCGAAGGATGGAATTTGACTGAGGATTAAACACTGCCAAGTGGTCTTCCGATTTGTTTATTCATTCACTATAACTCTTTTACCGTTCATCCCATTTTGAAGAAATCTTTTCCATTGACAACATAGGTAGAAACCCTTCTGCTTGGCTGTGTGTGTACCACTCAATAAGTGTGTCTGGAGGACAAAACCCTCTGTTTGGCAGTGTGTGTACCACTCAATGAGTGTGTCTGGAGGACAAACCCTTCTGTTTGGCAGTGTGTGTACCACTCAATGAGTGTGTCTGGAGGACCAAGCCCTCTGTTTGGCAGTGTATGTACCACTCAATGAGTGTGTCTGGAGGACCAAAGACTCTGTTTGGCAGTGTGTGTACCACTCAATGAGTGTGCCTGGAGGACAATACCTTCTGCTTGGCAATGTGTGTACCACTCAATGAGTGTTTCTGGCTTTCAGCAGTAACATGATAAGATAGAATCATCAAATTTGGTGAAAAATAAAATAGCAGACTTCACTAGACTACGAGTATATTTACAAACATTAATTGAACGAGAAACTATAATATAGCTCCTGAGCAAGCAATGAAAATAATGAAAAAATAAACAAATTGGATTCGCACGAATCAAGGGGAACAATTTTCAAGCCAATATTAACATATAAATAATAAAAAAAATACAGAAAAATCTACAATAAACAACGTTACCAGAATCGCTTATAAAAAATGAGTAAATGACGTGAAAAATAATCAAGTTGACATTATGAAAATTGATGGAAAGAGATGCACCTCGACCAAATAAGTCTATTGTAAAGAAAGAAGTATCTAACAATGGAACGGCATGCTAATGAGTGAAGATACGTATCAATCATAAGAAAAACTGTATCGATAAAATAGAAAACCTATCATTAAATTAATTATGAAACAAATTAGAAATACTGCTGTGGTATCTTTGAACATGACTGAAGATCCAAATACGAAACAAGAAATCATTTCCTATGAAATATATTTAAAATCTCATAAGACATTTTAAAGAAATGGTCTATACAGGGCCGTACCCAAGATTTTATTCGGGGGGGGGGGGTCCGAAGCATTGACAGCCTAGCCAGGACTAGCATCACCTGAAAATGATCATCATGGAAGGTGATCTTGTTTTTGTTGCTGCTGCAATTGTTGTTTTTATTGTTGCTGTTGATTTTGCTGTTATTGTTGTTTTTGTTGATGCTGTTTTGTTCTTTTTTTGTTGTTGTTGTTGGTGTTGTTTTTGTTGTTGTTTTTTAATATTATAGGTCACGTGCAAAGTAGAGTATTTTCGGCCTTGGGTCTATAGACTCTATAAGTGGGTACTAGTAGTTATACAAAGAGACATCAAATGAGTGGCCAAAATTATTTTTTAAATGAGTACATTGATAATTTATACCTATAAGGAACCTTACTACAACAAAAACTCCTTTAACGAAGAAACGAAGGATTAGTCGTTTCCCCTGACGGGATGACCGAAGAAGAAAAAATCTTGTGTGAAGGTGGCAGTGTTTATTCCCTACATCCTATCATACTATTCAAAAGTTTTACTTTTTATTTTCCAGGTCGTGTAGCATTTGAAAAGTTAACCGAACTGGATTACAGAGGCAATACATATTATACAGTGAAAAATTTATCTTTGTATGAGTGCCAAGGCTGGTGCAGAGAAGAGCCAGACTGTCAAGCTGCTTCGTTTAGGTACGTATGATGAAGCTACGAGAATCGTATTTTACGAAAAGAAATGTTTGTCTTTGTTAATTTATGAAAGCTTCATTTATTTTGAAGTCAACTTTTTCTATCAAAATTTTTCAATAAAAAATGGACTCTTTTTATTTCGGCGGGATTTTTTTTAAAAAAATCGTTACCATTCCTAAAGTTCATTATTAAAAAAAGATCATATCCTCTTTTGAAAAGAAATTCAAAATTTTGGCTTGAATTGAAAATTTATTATTTTTAAATAAAAACTTATCAATTGGCCTGTTTTTTTTTTTTTTTTTTTTTTTTACTGAACTCAGTTACTTTATTTCTTCATAGGGGAATGTATAGAAATGAGAAATAAAGTTATAAATAAAGTACTACTCAGGCCGAAACTATCAATTTCGGGAAAATAAACTTTGCATTTCGATTGTCGATTGATGGAAGCTGTGCTGTAATTAACAATACATTTATATTTTGTGTTCTAGTTTTGTTTTAAATCCTTTGACACCAATCCAAGAAACTCTTTGTCAACTTCAAAATGAAACTTCTGCCAATAATCCTGCAGCCTCACCACAAAGATCTGTCAATCTCTACTATATGGTCAAACTCCAAATTCGCTCAGGTAAGCGCCTCTAGAAAACTTTTCAAACCACATTCCATTGGAAAAATTATAGCTTTGGTACAGCAAAGACTTAAATTACAGGAGGAACACTAGACTGCCTTCTCCAATACACCGGACCCATCAAGTGTTCAAAGCATTTTAATGCAAATAATAATAAAACATTAATTCGTTTGGTGAAATAGAATTAGACACGGTTGAATTGATAGATAAGGATTCATTTAGACAGGTGGTCGTGTTAATATGATCACCACTGACCAGGAAAAAGACGTTCATCCGACAGTAATGGGTTCAGCGACATGCCAGGGCGACATAAACCATCAAAAATATCTTTGTGTTATAGGTATTATCATCTACTTAAAAATATTATCTTAACATTTTTTCTTTAATTTAAAAAAAATCTTAAGCCTAAGTTTTGTCGCTTCAACCAAAATCTGTTGCTTCTGGCATCTTGCATCCGATATGAACGGGTGGTTTTTGCGTCTGAGAGTCAAGCTTTAGGGATATGTTGAAAGTGTTTGACATGATTACTAAATCAATTCTTTTGTTTTCCCTCACAGAAAATGTTTGTCTTCGACCATGGGCATTTGAAAGAGTTCCAAATAAAATGATTCGTGGTTTGGACAATGCTTTGATTTATACTTCTACCAAAGAAGCTTGCCTGGCAGCCTGCCTGAATGAGGTAATGTAATGCTCGCAAGGACACTTGGTATAAATATAGATAAAACTAGTGGTCAGTACTGGAACCAAACAGGCGATTGGTTCTAGGACTTCACGAGCGATAGTTTTTACGTTCTGTCACCCGAGATTTTTTCCGACCAAAGATGTTGTTCCGACTATAAGTATTGTTTGGCATTCAACTGGGTTACTTCAACTGATTTGCAGCATTTAGAGTAATCCTGATGAAACCCAGTGAATGTTATTGTGGGAACTACATCTTTGGTCAGAAAAAGTCTCGGGTGACTTAGTGCGTAATATTTAGATATATGATTTTATGTAGATTTAGGATCAATCAAACAATAAAACCATTTACCTATTCGAGTACAGATCTTACTAACCTAGAACATTTTGGGAAAGTGTCCCTCTGTTTTCAGACTCTTCGGTCTGAATGTCATCGCAAACGTTGTACAACAACGAGAATTAGTATCAAAAAAATAAATAAAACCAACTTCGAAATTAAAGTATACTCTAATTTTCTAAACTTTTTATGAATATAACGTTTATGGTTCAAAGTTCAGTTAGCCTTAACCGAGGAGTTATTTTTGCTCCTGTTTCATCAAACTTGATTTTTTGATCTCTTCCGTTATCTCATTATAATTTTCCCCGTGCCACGATCCTCACTTAAAGAAACCACAACACGATTTCAATGCGCCGATGATTACTTGCCAAATTGTAACCAAATAATGTTCGGAATCAATCTTAATTCTCAAATCATCTGCTAAATTCCAATGAATCTCTTATGTTTTAGCACCGATTTACTTGTCGATCTGTTGAATACAATTATGTTACTCTGCAATGTCACCTCAGTGATTCCGATAGAAGAACTACCGGACAATATGTTCAATTTGTGGATGCACAAGGCGTTGATTATTTCGAAAATTTATGTTTAAAACGTAAGAATTCTCTTCTTCTTTTTTTTTTTTAAAAAAAAAAACCTTTTGCTTTAATACAGAGCACTTTCGCTCTTTTGGAATTAAAAATTCCAAACATATTTTTTTAAACTTTTTCCTATTAATTTGAAGAAAATCTGGGACCGGGGAAAAATATACGGACCCCCCCCCCCCCNCCCCCCCCCCCCCTATTACAAATTCAGCTGTGTTTACACCCGAACACCGGGCCCCTGAAAAAATTCCGGGACCAGTGGAAATTCCCCCTCCCCCCTTGCTTACGCCAGGCCAAGTCCTCACACAATAAGTACAAACCTGATTAGTTTGCTTAGAAAACAAATACATAATGGTAATGAAAGCATTTTTTTCATATCACTGAAAAATAATCGTACAAATTTGTGGACCGAGAGGTCCGAGAAAGGTAAAATTAGAAATTCGTATCTACATTATGGGAGGCGTCTGTATTCTAAATTCCAAATTTCTAAGTATGGATAGATTACTATTTTTATCAATATTTATTTACAGCAAATCAAGGCGAGAAAGGTAAAATTAGAAATTCGTATCTACATTATGGGAGGCGTCTGTATTCTAAATTCCAAACTTCTAAGTATGGATAGATTACTATTTTTATCAATATTTATTTACAGCAAATCAAGGATGTAAAGGAAACCGATTATTCCAAGTTCCTCGCATTGGAGTGGCCGATGATAAAGTCGCTCAGTACGCAGCCCTTCACTATTATGTTGATAAAGAATTGCAGGTAAATAAAGTAGCGTGGTATTATAAACAAAATTATTTTTGGATTAATTATTTACACGAACTTTTAATAGCACTGTTGGTCGGCTTTTGGAGTCAGAGTTGAATAGACTGGTAAGGGTATTAACAATTTGTTTTGACTGATTAAGACTGAATGATATAGGTATGATTTTTTAAAAGATAGAATATTAATCAAAGTAAAATTTAAATAAAAGTGATAAGTTAGGAAAAAATACAATAAGTGCAAGTAAACCTTTTATTCGAATGCAGACTCTACCAATCTAGAGCATTTACCTATTTTTGATTCCGAGAATAGATTGGACCCAGCATATGTAATTTATGCAACGGAGAGCCTCATAACATTCATCATCTATTTAGCTGCCAAAAAAAACCAACAACCTTATCAGTCATTGACCTCTGGATGAAACTCAAGGAAGCTGTAGCAGTCCTTGGACTTGACACAGATTGATCAGATCTTGCCTGCCGCTACTACAACAACAACATTTACCTATTTTCTTTGTTCTTAAAAAGTAAGAATGTCGTCGACAGTAACACGATAAGAACGCCCACACTGATTCAAACGCCAATAAAATAAATGTCATCTCCTTTCAGGTTACTACTGAACAAGCGTGTCGTTTAGCGTGTGAATTGGAGAGCGAATTTCTGTGCCGATCATTTCTGTACAAAGGTGCACCCGTCGGCACTCAATATAACTGTCAGCTTTTCCATTTAGATCATAAAACACTGCCGGATGGACCAAGCACTTATTTAAATGCTGAAAGACCTCTCATTGATGATGGACAACGAATTGGAGCTTATTATGAAAACTTTTGTGAAAGTAAGACTTTCAAAAAAAAAAAATCTTGATTGGAAAAAAAAAAAAATCTTTATGGATTTCACACTCGATAGGTTCTACGTAATAAGTCCACTCGGATTTTTTGAAGACCAAATATCTTCTACCTTCCGCCTATAGAGCAGCAGATTCCAACTGGGTTGCTGTAAATGCTGCTACTAAAATCTTACAAGACTAATAAATAATTACTAAAAGCGATAAAAGTTTCGGTGGAATCAAATTCACCATTCAGAAATCATAAGATGTCGTGTCCTTTTGAAGGGGGTCCTTTTAACAAAATTAAATAATATTTCTATACCTTTAATTTATTAGACCCATAAATTATCAAGCTTGATTTATGAGAAACATGTACCCCTGTATAATGTATATTGGTAGGTACCTACTTATGGATGAAGATTTTGACAGCCAGTAATTTTCGTATCTTAATTTATCGTATTTTAAATGCCATTTTTTTCCTTTATGTTTATTTTATCTTCATGTATATGAGGTTTATTTTGTTTATTTTTTCTAGAATCTATTGGCTCATCTCATGAACAACTTCCCGTCGTATTTGACACAACTGATGACCCTACGTTGAACAATTTAACAAGAAATGATATCAACTGTGACAAAACTGGAACATGCTACGATGGTAAGCTTTTTAAAAACGACTTGGTGTTCATTGCTGGCCAATATCTTCGGCCCTTCTGTGTGTTCGAGGATAAATAAGTGCAATTATCAGGGCCTCAAATAGAGCTCATTTCGATTTGATGAAAAAAAAAATAAATAAATAAAAAAAATAGAAAAGTTCGATATTTAAAAATGGACCAGTCAAGTTAACGATAAAATGTTAACTTAGCAGGTCCATCTACAAAGTATCGTAGGGGCTAAACTGTTGGGGTTCAAATTAAATTTGAAATGGCTCATCTGGACTCAAATCGAGCTCATTTCATTTTCTGTTCCAATATTCAAAAATGTTTTTGTGGCCAGCCAAGTTAATGGAACCTTGGAAAGCACTTAAAAAAATATTTTATCGAGAGTAAATTATTTTGGCCATTTAGGCATAGTAACCCAGCTAATACAAACACATTGTTGTTTCCTATTTCAGTTACAGTTCATTGTAAAGATACGAGAATTGCAGTTCAAGTGAGAACCAATAAACCATTCAATGGAAGAATCTATGCTTTGGGAAGATCAGAAACTTGCAACATTGATGTTTTGAATAGTGACTTGTTCAGATTAGACTTGACAATGAGTGGCCAAGATTGTAATACCCAGTCTGTTGTGAGTGCTCACGAAAGTGGTTTTGAATCAATGTTATTGCACAGAGATTATTTTGGGACACAACGAACTATTCATTGGCGGGATTTTCCGTGGGGAAAGGTTTTTTAATATGCTGAATCGTTTGAAGACTATCGATTTTTATATTTAGGTTTTTGAAGTGAACACATTTTTGTTGCGTTAGCACTGTTGAATCAGTGGTTGTTGTTGAAATGGTGTTCCTCTTAAAATCAACAATAATTCTCCCCATTTCTAGGATTTGAAAAATGGTAGAAACAGGTTGATATAAGATCACCAAAAATGTTTCTGCGTCCCAGATCATGCTGATGCTCAGAAGAGGCTATCGTGATCATGATCTCACTCATCGCATAGCAGAATTTCAGTGGAGCTCTTGATGTCTTATGTCAAGAAGAACATTCTCGTTCCCACCAAACGTTGTTTTTGCCGTTGACGTGAAAAAACTCGACGGGCAATTTTGTTTCCACTTGAAAAATAAGTTCATAATTCATCAGTCGTCTTAAAAAATGTCAAAACGTACTGAAAGGAGAGACACACGTGTGGAGAGAACATCTCCATTGAATTACACATGCCACTGGATAATCGAACGTTTTCTTCCGTCACGTTTTTTTCCCCGTCACGTTTTGAATGACTAGACGCTATGTCGAAATTAAACGTGGTGTCCTTTTTTACTTTTTCTTTCATGCAATAGCAAATTTCTATTTGCTATTTTATGTATTTTGCGATAATGTATTTTGCGCAGATATTTTTCATCTAACCTCCTGAAAAGATACTCTTTATATTGATATTGGTTGAGTTCATATCTTTCTGCTGATTTATATTAATTTCGCTTATATCTGCCTATATTTTATAATACAACACCAGTTTAACCACAAACTTCTTACTTTTTCAGACTGGAGTGTTCTCGAACACGGTTGTTCTTCAACACCACAGCGTTGTCATGACAAAGGCAGATAAAATCTATAAAGTCAAATGTACTTATGATATGTCTTCTAAAAATATTACTTTTGGAATGATGCCTATAAGGTTTGTATTAACCTTCGTTGTTTATTTTCATCTTTAATATAACTGTGCAGTAATTGAGACTATTATCGTAAGTTAACCGAGTGTTTGCTTCCACTCAGATTACGTACACCTCTTTATAAAATTAACGTACTTTACAAATAAATCAAAGATATTGAATTACCAAATATTTTGTCGTCGTTATTTTAATCGATTTTTTCATCATCGATGTGAAAATAGCAGTTGCTTTGACAAAAATGTTTTCATGGATTTTTGAATTAGGAGGCTTTGGAACTCGAGTCTCTGGTTTCTAGTTTGTATATGATTTTCACTAGAAAGTACAAAATTGAAAATCGAAGTAAAATTATGTTATATTGAGAGTCTTGTTAGGTATTTGAATTTATTCCATGCCATATCAAAAATATTACATGACTTACAAAGGACAAATTTAATAATATGACCAATATTTTTTATTTACTTCATTTAATATGATTATTAATTAAATGCTGTTTCTTTTTGTTATTATGTCACAACTTTGGTGTCCACTGCAGCATTGTGGGATTTTTCTAATATCAATCATTATTCAATTACTTTGAATTTTTCAACTTTATCTACAATGCTGGCACCAGGTCGCTATGCGCATTTATCTCCATAGCTACTCATTGTCCTCACGAAGCTGAGTGGGTCCCGAAAATATCCTAACCACAGTGACAAATTTTTGCTCCTGCCAGGTTTCGAACTTAGGTCTCCCGAGTGCAAGACTAGTGCAGTGCCCACTGAGCTATGGAGCTACAATACCTATCCTTTTTGGTTATTTGATTTTCTCCTTCTCCTGATTTTTATAATTCTGATTATTGATTTTATATGACTATTTTTAATTACAGAGACCCAGAAATGATCAGTATTACATCTGCACCTGAAGCGCCTCCACCAAGAATTCGAATTTTGGATACTAAGAGTAGAGAAGTTGAAACTGTTAGAATTGGAGATAAATTAACATTCAGAATTGAAATACCCGAAGAAAGTAAGTTCTCATAGAATATATGAAGGGGTATGCAAGTAGGCATGCATAGGTACATAGTGAATTTTGGTTCATTATTTTCAATAATCAATCATACTCATATCCATTTGATTTTTTGTTTACCTTTCAAGGTTCATATTTTAATCTAAAAATAGATGTAATTGATATTTTTTATAATAAAAAATACCTGGCACAATTAAAAAAATCTTTTTGGAACGATGGAAAACGAAATTTAGATTAAAAATTTATGGAAGGCATTTTCTTGTATAGAGTAAATTTGCTCAAAAAATAGTGAAAAATTATTGAGACACAAAATTCTGATTGTTTCTGAGAATATGTGGAAAAAAACATATTGCCATTTCGATAATGGTATCCAAATCCAGTTTCGAGCCCCGGAAACTTTGAAAAATGGAAAATTCTTCGGAATTTTAAATGGGAAGGTATTTTTTTTTTTTCTTCTGATAATTAGGTACTAGGAAGGAAAGTGTTTTTTTATATTTCTGATTATTATCAACCGGTCAAAATATTATACTCCATAAAGGTCTTTTTATTACAATTAGTGGCGGAGCTATAGGGATTGAAAAAGTAACATTAGATCATCCTGTAGATTAGGCAGCATGCAACTTTAAAGTGTTTTATTTTAGGCCACTTTAGGTGGAATTGAAAGCTCCTCATATAAAATTCTTGGTTGTGACACACCTTGTATACTTATTATATAAAAAGGTCCGTCCGTTCATTCTTTTTTCTTTTTTAGAAAATGAGAATATAACAATATTGTTTTATTTTTTCAGCTCCTTATGGAATATTTGCAAGAAGTTGTGTTGCGATGGCCAAAGATTCTAAAAGTACATTCCAAATTATTGACGATGAGGGGTAAGTAAGGAGCAGTTAAATAATAAGTAACGAATACTTGTCACCCCTGTGTGAATCATTACTTAAGTTTTTCCAAACTTCTCATTTTTATTTATGTTTCACTTCTTATATTCTAGATCTTCATAAAAGAAATATGATTGAGCTGCGGAACGATTTTACATCGAATTTTAGCTTACTATCTTATCCCGGAGTGGTCCTTCTCAAGCTTGTGATGTTATACACTTTTGGTGCGTAAAATCAGCAATCTTGATGATAGCCACCTCTGTTCCGCAGTCCTAGTGCGGAATACGAGTGTATTAATCACTTCACCTCTGTTCGCCTGAATCATAAATTGCCTTTTCTATGTTTTCCAGCTGCCCAGTTGATCCCAACATATTTCCCTCATTCACTCCCGACGGGAATGCGCTACAAAGTGTATATGAAGCATTTAGATTTACAGAATCGTACGGAGTCATCTTCCAGTGCAATGTCAAGTACTGTCTTGGTCCATGTGAACCCGTAAGATATTTTTTTCTTTTTCAATTTGTTTTTCAACAGAGAGCAAACCTTCCGCAAAGAAAAGGATGAGTGTTGTTGACATTATTTCATTTTGAGAAAATCGCTTTTTAACTCCAACTGCCACCTTTCCTGCAGTGTATATTTTTCTTCTTCAAATTTTCATAGCTCGGTATCTTCATTCATTTTGATGATACTTTGTTAACTCAATTTTTTTTGTTTAAATGGAAATGGCCTCTCATATTTTTTTTTCCCCATTGACTTTGCAAATGTTATGGAGAGATCATTGATTAAGAGAGATCATTTCGAAATCGCACAATAAAATTTATAATGAGTGATGAAAAGGCCCTTTTAATTGTTACTTCGTACGTAAAAAAAAAAAACTAAGAAATAATAAATTAAGTTTTTCTTCTTTATGTGACTAGACACTAGACTAGAGGTGAGAAATCTCCGTTAGTATTATTACACTTATATGTGAATGCAAGTTTAGTGAGGACTACTTCATTTTAACTCCACGATTTTGTTTTAATTTGTCCGTCTTGTACCCAGGGGCGGATACAGGTCTTCAGTTGAGGGGGGGGGGATCAAGCATGAGCTCAAATCTGATGTGATATTTAGTACTTATTTAAACTGATTTTTTTAGGAAATAAGTCTATAGGTACAAGATGTTCAAGGAAAATAGCTCGACTATTAACTAACAGACTTCGCAATTAGCCATATTCATTAATGAAATTATATCTGTAATTTTTTAGTCTTCTCTTTTAAACACAAATTTCTAAAGTCTGTTTTCGAGGGGCATGGGGCTAAGCTGAGGGGAGATCGCCCCTACCGCCCCCTCTATCCGCTACTCTAAGACGATAACTGTCAAAGGATATGTTCGATTCAGATGCAAATTTTAATGGACATTTTTTGTGTTCGTAGAATCAGCCAATTAGTTTTTAAATCCTGTCGCTTCACCTCAAAGCAAACCCTTTAATTTTTGTAACACATAAAACACATTGACTGAACACAATTGAAGGTATAGTTTGATATTTATTGAAGGTATATTTCGATATTTATTTTGTTTATCTGTTTGTCCCTGTGTACCACGATAACTCTCGATTTTTAATTAAATTTGAAATTTGGTCTGGACATTGAGAGCACTTGTTAATTGAATTGAAATCTGCTATTCAAAAAATATGTTTCCTATTCCTATCGCTCTTACTACTTCTTCTTCTCAATAGTTCACAGAACTACAAACTAGTCAAATAATTTATTTAATATTTTCAGGCCGTATGTGAATGGGGACGGGAATCTGTTGAGTCATGGGGTAGAAGGAAAAGATCAGTGTCAAATGCAACCGAATCATCAGATGATATGACTCTCAGTCAAGAAATATTAGTCTTAGATTTTGGTGATGACAAACAGTCACAATTTTTGAAAAGCAATGAAGCTTTGTTCAACGAGTTCACACGAGGTAGGTGCTGTTGTGAGCGTAGCTACCTTGAGGCTGGGTGGAGCGCTTGTTTTCTCCCTGATTGGTGATATTTAGGTTTATATACCCGTTCAATTCCCTGTGTGCCCGGAATTTTTTTGGTGCTTGTGATTTCAGTTTGCACTCAGGGTCGTTAGGAAGATTGAGTAGCTACTTCAATGTAGGTAGTTGGACGTAAAATACACCCAGTATAATAATTGGATCATAAGAGTTAGCAATTCTCAGGATATCTTGTGTGGTGTCGACTCTTGCATCAGATAATAAACTATTGCATCAAATTTAAAAAAATATTAAGTAGAACAAAGAATTCAAGTTATACATCATCCAATGTCGAAACATTATATCGACATGCCAAGGGAACTTAAACAATATTAATTGTTTAGAGTTAATACGAAATTGCTATTGGCTGAACTCAATATCTTTAGCCAATAGAAAACCGGAAATAATCCTAACGGTCGATCTGAATGAACAACTTGAGATCGAGCGTCTATTAAATGATTTCTAATTCTGGCATTCGAAGACACAAAATCTTAAATTATTTTATAAATTATTTCTAAGTCCCGAATCCCAATAAAGACGCACTTCATAAATTCTATCTTTAATAATTTTCAACATTAACATCTTGTTGTTGTCATTTCTATTATAGTTTTCTCTCTCAGGTTGGGGTCTATCTTAAAAAGGAGTTTATAGTAACTCTGAAATGGATAGACGGGGAACAACCTTTTCCATAGGAAAACCAGATTCCCATAATGCAAATATACCCAACAGGGTATCACCCAGTGGTGGTATCATGGCAAAAAGATTTTAGTTTGGTAGAAGATTTAAGTCATTACTAAGAGTCTTATGAGCCACACGAGGCTCTTAGTATTTCTGTGATACCCACAAAACTTGTGTATAGGCCGTTGGGCTTTACACAAACACACTCTACATTTCCATTTCTAGTAATAAACCGTATTTGTTTTCAGATAAGACAGTCACAATCGTAGAACCTTGTCCCACTAAAACTTCAATATTGGCGCTAGGAGTAACCTGCTGTTTGTTAATTTTAATTTATATTAGTACAATATTTTGTTACTATATCAAAAAATGGATGACACCTCGCAAAGTAATGGGCTAGGTTGATCAATTAAAAACAGAACAATTTAGCAAAAGCGAACCTTGGTTGGAGTGAATAAAATAAGGAAAGCCGCATTCCAACATTCTTGAGATCCATCGCGACAGACCCTAATTTTCAGTACACTCTTTTCATTTGTATGAAAATAATAATAATTTGTTTGTTTGTCACGATGATTCCCGAAGAAGTACTTTCTAGCAATCCATTTATGGCTTCTAACTTCCACAGTGAAAAATTAGACTTAGTTAAGATTGTGAGAAGTTGCTTAAGGATAACATCCTCACGGACTCCATCAACGCTGATGTTGTAAAATAACACAGAAAGGAAATCTGCAGTATTATTAATATAATTATATTGCAGTTAGAGTTCTGATATCAATTAAAACATATCCTCTATCTCATACATCTGGCTACAAATAGGACACGATGGTACTAGTGTGAATTTGGTCGAAAACATTAACAACAAGAACTGATAATAATGTCATACATATTTATCGCCATTGAGAACACAAGTTGGTTTTTGTGGCTTTTCCTATCAGTTTGGCCATTATTTTATTCACTTCATCAGTTAGCTCTTAAATAATACCACCAGTAAATAATTGAATGCTATTATCGTCGGCCTTGTTAGCAAACCTCGTAACTCCAAAATTTTCAGAAGGAAAAAAGAGAATCTTGTAAAATGTAGAAATCTAGTAGAAAACTCTAAATTTACGAAATGTTACTTACGGGATTTGCTAACCAGGCAGACTTTACGTAGAATTGAATGGACTACGGAAATATGTGGAACAAAGGAAAACAAAGTAATAAAAAAATCGTGAAAAATTTAAAATGAGAATGTAATGTAATATAAACACTAAAATATGTATTTATTTGAAACATAATGCAATTAACAAGTAAATTTTCGCCAAATTAATATAAAGTTAAAATTTAAGCTTCTAATAGGAATGATTTTTACTGTCAATTCTCTAATTTTTTTTTTTTTTTTTTTTTTTTTTAAAAAAAAACACACACAAAACTTTCAAAATTTGATATATTTGGTTTATTATTTTCAATAATGTTAATGGGTTAATAGTGCAGTGGTAAGACGCTCGGAATGGTGATCAGTAGGGCGTGGGTTCAAATCCAACCAACCCATGGAATATTTCCTTATACTTGTTTAGGTACGATATACTTAATAATAGCAGTAGCAGCCAAAAACTACCGGTATAAAGGTACTCTTTAGTCTTATTCGGGCATTATAATAAGGAATATTATTAATATGATATTCATATGTTTTTAGTTAATTTGTGAAATCACGTGTTCAGACAGACACTAGAACGCACATATTCTTTAATGCCGTAGTCCACAGCATTTAATGTAATTTATAAATAGTTTATGCCATCCATTTTTTCTCGTTTATTCTCATCCTAGAAATCATTTCTTTTTTATTTATTTTTCTTTTTTTTAATAACTTTTTTGCAATGAAGATGAAATACGTTTTTTTTTTACGAAAAGAAAAAGAAAAAATGATTGCTATGGTTAATAATTGACACAAGAAACTAATCCAACATTGAACATTTTCAATAAGTGATGTTTTTGATTGGCATACTATGTCATAATGAGACTAACAAATAATAAAAGATGTTAATTGGAGCTGACTATTTTCGGACTCTCCTGAGTATCCACATCATTAGAGATAGAGACTGAAAATTCTCATGATGTACTCAAGGAACAATAGGTAACTTTAATTAACACCCTTCTTATTACAGTCAAGTGATGATATAGTATTTTATCTGTCTCATTAAAGTGTTATATTTAAATACCACTACCGTTATTTATGACGAGGATTCACTTCCGACACGAGTTTCGTCTACTTCTTAGATATTTTCAAATGAAAACATCTAAGAAGTAGACGAAACTCGAGTCGAAAGTGAAAAGTAAGTGAATCCTCGTCATAAATAACTGTAGTGTTTTTTTGAGTTACCAATAGGATGTCAAATATATAAATTTGTTCAATAATAATAATAATAATAATAATTGATATATTTTTTTGTGTGTTCCACATAAAGGTCCACAAATTCAATATTTTCTGGATTACGCAAATTGTTTTCAATAGTACCGCTGGACAGAAATGCTTATAAGCTACTATGAGCATTTCTGAATACGTTTTTCAAATGTGTTCAGATGTCATAATACATTGCTACAAATTTCACAAAATGGCGAAAACCTCAAACACCAATTTTCAGGAGAGCAAAACATTTTTTTGAAATTCATCAAGTTCTTATTTTTTAATAGGATTAGGATATATGGCGACTTTGATGCTAGTTTTATTTTAATGTAGAGAAAAGTTTTCTTGTGATTTTATATAAGAATAATTCTTACATTATGGAGTATCTATTATTATTTCTGTATATCTATTATTATTTCTGACATTTTTCGTGCACGAAAAAAATGAGAACTGATTTTCTGCACCGAAAAATGCTGAATATTGCTAATTACAGATATCAAGCAAAACGCTAGTTTTGCAACGCCAAGAAAAACGAACAAGTATATCTGAGCGGTTTGACTTTTTCCGGAAAATAGTATTTTTTTCTTTTTCTTTAGATGACATTGACATATTTTATCTCTGAGTGATATTTTTCAGCGATAAATATTGTTGCTGAATGAATATTTGAATATTCCTTATATCCTTCTCCTATATATCAGTAATTGCCCCTCATTGTCTTCTGACATGCAGGTGGTGTTGATATTATATATATAAAAAAAAAAATCTATTTTACAGTTTTGTCTATATTCTTCTGCTTGAGTCAATACTTTTAACCAAACATTCATTTTCTTGTATTTCCTCTTCATGGTGAATTAGTTTCCTATTTCTTTATATAAAAAAAAATCTTTCAACTTTTTTATAAAAATATTATTTTAAGGTATATTGTCTTAATGTTTAAGAAGAAAACTTTAATTTTATAAATTAACTTAAAATAAGGAATTGTAGGAAATATTTTTCAATCATTTTTTATCTTATTCTGTGTTGAATGAAAATCATTTTATTTTTTAACGAGGATTCTAAAATTTATTTTTTAGTGCGATGTGTGTTATTTTTTTATTAGTGTTTTTAATATTAGTGTTTTTTCGCATTTTGTCTAGAGTCTATTTTTTCACAAACATTAGTCTATAGACAATGGTAATTTTCCTCTGAAATTAACTTCATACACAAATGATTTTTACGTCCTGTTGGTTTGGTTTCATGAGCTTACAAATGTTTGAGATCTTGGTTGAGATCTCACCTTTGGCTCAATCAAAATTGGTTGTACCTACTTTACCTAAAAGATGTCTTATTTTTTTCCAAAATGTTTAAATGAAAATTAAAATATGTTCCTATAGAAAGTATCTTTTACCTAGTACTCCCGAGATTTGAAAATATGATAAATCAATTGGGATCTCACCATTATATGGTGCTGTAGTACAGTACTTTTTTTCACTTGTCGCGCCATATTCTGGACTAAATTTTCTCTTTTAACAAACTCAAAAGTCAGATGATTTTCAAATGCAATTAAAATTCAACAATTTTTGTCAGTTATGTTGATGGTGAGGACTGAAGAGGTGTAACATTTAAAAATCTAATAATTGCCATTGAAACCAGGGGCAGCCCTCATAATCTGAGGTTATTTGGTTTAGAATTCTAACCATGGTGATTTTTTCTGAAAGGGATTTTCCAGTATCTATGGGTCAGGGATGTAAAGCTCAATACCATTTGAAGGAAAAAAAAATATTTAATATATTAAAATACGAGTAGGGGGTACTTAAAAGACAAGCGCTGAAAGTAAACTGATTTAGTGGCTAATTTAGTTCTATTAGAGTATGCAGTGTCAAGCTACCAAAGCATGTTTGAGTTTGATTAAAAAGACATTTTTTAGTTAACTCTGAATTGTCAAAAAATAATGTGTCCATCAGAAATATTTCCGGATTTAGTGAAATTATACATCTAAAATTTTGATGGGACCCATGGAGTTAATGGATAGAAATGTATTTTGTTGTTGGATATCTTTTGACAGGGCCCCGTAACGTAAACAAATGTGCAACCCCGTCGGTATGATTATTTCCTTACCCACATCGTCTGCGTAACTGACTGAAATGTAGATCTACAGTGTGATTAAGTTAATCCATTTATATATATACTGTGTATATGTTTTCCACTTAATTATATTAAAATTGTAGTTTATAATATTTATATATCTATCTTTGATTTTGATTTTTTCTATCCTCAGGGGGGGGGGCGACAGTAGTTTATCTTCTATACAAAACCCAGATTGTATGCTGGCCTGACTGGCCCTTAATCATTTTTTTTATTAAAAGAAAATCATTTATCTTCTTCGGACACACACACAAGCGAGCCAATGGCTTTTGGCATTAAAAACTCAACATCCGAAATTTCTCTGCGTTTCAATACTTTCCTTTTTATAGAGGTGAAGTATAAAAGAAGAACGCTATATCAAACACCAATGGTTGAAACTCAAAATTTGTGCTTTGGGAATATCAACACACTTCGAAAATTTCTGTCCATTGCAACACTTTCCTCTTTATAGGCTAAGGAAAGTCAGGGCCGTATCTAAGATTTTTTTCTAAGGGGGCGAAGCATTGACAGCCAAGGCAGGACTAACACCTGAAAATGATTATCATGGAAGATGATGCTGTTTTTTAATATTATAGGTCACGTGGAAAGTAGAGTATTTTCATAAAAAAAGCGATTAAAATTTCGCAGGGGGTCTGGACTCCCCCGGACCCCCCTTGGGTACGGCCTTGAGGAAAGTAATAAATTGGAAGGAAAATTATATATCTTCCTGGTTCACATGGACTAAGTACCTATCTCATCATTATGAAATATTAAAAAAAAATCACTCCACATATTTTTCTCGTTGCTGTGGAGAGACCTGAAAAGTGCATTTTGTGACGTGAAGACGTGTCACTTGTGCAACGCTCATTGTATTTGACTTGGCGGGCGGAGCGCTGCCGCGCTCCTCAAATTGATTTTGCATTGGAACCACGTAATACTTCATAATATACATTTTGTAACGCATTTTTATCAGGAGTGAATGGAGGAAAGCTGGGAGCTCAGCGAGGCGTGGTAGTATAAATTTAACCTAACCTATTAGAAATTTGAACAAAGATTCTTCTTACAATCTTCTTCTTACAAAGCACGTTTGTGAAAAACAACGTTTTTAGGGTTACAATTATCCATCCTTAACGGATCAAGGATAAAAAATTAGCCTTGAGCCCAAACCCCCCAAAACCGTACCTAAAAATTCTGACATTACTTACATAATATTTATGCAGAAGCAAAACAAAATAATCTTACTAGGATTACGTAGGTAGGTATATAATGAGAAAATATTATAAAATAATAATAAATAGTTCTTTTAATGATGTAATGTACAATAAAATTCTCCAAACGTTAGACAGATTGAGAGACATATCTCGCAGCCTAGTAAAGAGAGTAGTACTAAAAAAAATACTACCAAAAATAAAAAGTACGCCTTCATTTTAATTATTGAATCTTTATTTGAATATACCTAGATACTAATAAAATACGAGTTACAAAATGTATCAGGCGTTTTTTATGTATTGGCTTAAATTTTTAACATCTTCTAATCATTTGAGTAGGGCTTTTATTCGCGATTCGCCGGAAACTTACAAACCAGCTACCCACATTGACCTCACCCAACTTGGGTTGGGCTGGGAATAGTTTTGCGCATCACTAGAGCGCAAAACTACGTGCTCTCCCATTTAATAAAACCTTACTGAACGTTGCTTAATTTCAGTGATCTCGGGAACTGCTGTATTCAACGTGCCATAGACAACGGTTATGTATTAATTTTGAACAGCTTTATACTTTAATTTTTAAGTTTTATGAAACAATCCGACCGCCAAGGTAAATACAATGCGTTGCCCAATTGATATACTGTTTCACGTCACATAGAACACTTTTTAGTTCTCTCTACACTCTACCTACAGCCACGGAACAAAAATGTGGAGTGACTTTTGCCATGGTCGTACGCAAGGGGGGGGCAGCTGCCCCCCCAGAAAATAAATCCAACTTACACTAGATATTATGATTTTTCGACCCAACTTACACTAGATAAGAATACTTTTCACCCCTAACTTAAAATAAATGGTACGGAAAACCGTACTAGACTTTCTCTTCCTTAATCATTCTATCAGACTACCATCGAATGTAGATGTTGTTCTTCTAAAGTTTGAAGTCTATTAGTGATATTATAACTAGCTGTTTCGCCTGTGCTTCGCTACGACCTATCTAAGGTGCCCTTAGAGGCATGGCCGTTCCCGTGTGAAAGTAGGCGTGTACGCTGTTGTATCTATGTATATAGGTACATGTATCATGCTATCTCTCTCGCTCCAATGTATTTCTTATGGGGATTGTTTACTTTTCGCGATTTCTACCCCTTAAAATTAAAATTTTACAAAATCTTTCTTAGTGCACACTTACATGGTGCAACGAAGGTCCCTGCCTCAAGTCTGTAGCATTAATAGTTTTGGCTCTACGTTGATCAGTCACAGGACATTGCCTTTTATATATAAAGATTTTTTCTGCTGCCGTTGACCTTTATTTTAAATAGATTTTGCTGCATTCGGCAGTGGACTTTGTTCTTTAGTCATGGTATTATTTCAAAAAGATTTGGCAGCCTTCGGCTGTGTGGACTTTGCTCTTTAGTCATGGTATTATTACAAAAAGATTTGGCAGCCTTCGGCTGTGAACTTTGCTGTATTGTGATGGTCTTATTTTAAAAAGATTTTGCAGCGTTTGGCTGTGGACTTTGCTCTTCAGTGCTGGTATTAGTTTAAAAAGAGTTGGCAGCCTTTGGCTGTGGACAATGCTCTTTAGTGACAGTATAATTATGAAATTTTGCAGCCTTCGGCTGTTCGGACTTTGCTCTTTAGTGATGATATTAGTTTAAAAGTTTTGGCAGCCTACGGCTGTGGACATTGCTCTTTAGTGACAGTATTATTTTGAAATTTTGTAGCCTTCGGCTGTGGACTTTGCTCTATAGTGATAGTATTATTTTAAACAGAGTTGGCAGCCATCGGCTGTGAACATTACTCTTTAGTGAAAGTATTATTACGAAATTTTGCAACCTTCGGCTGTTTGGACTTTGCTCTTTAGTGATGGTATTAGTTTAAAAGTTTTGGCAGCCTACGGCTGTGGACATTGCGCTTTAGTGACAGTATTATTTTGAAATTTTGTAGCCTTCGGCTGTGGACATTGCTCTTTAGTGATAGTACTAGTTTAAAAAGTTTTGGCTCTTTAGTGATAGTATTATTTTAAAAAGATTTNCCCAAATACATTATTCCTATAAAATACTAAAAATCGTCAAATATAATACTTGGGTGACTGTGCATACCAAATTTTATCAAAATCAGACAACTTTTTTGTTTTTTTATTTTTGAGCCCCTACCGGGGCTCGAAAACCATTATTCCTCCAAAATACTAAAAATAGTCAAATATAATACTTGAGTGACTGTGCATACCAAATGTTATCAAAATTAGACAACTTTTTTTTTTTTTTTCAGTTTCGAGCCCCTACCGGGGGCCCCAAAACCATTATTCCTACAAAATACTAAAAATCGTCAAATATAATACTTGGGTGACTGTGCATACCAAATTTTATCAAAATCAGACAAATTTTATATTTTCCATTTATGGGGCCATAAATGGAAAAACATGAGCTGGGGCTCCAAAAGCAAAAATTCTGCAAAAATTATCAAATATAATAAATACTTCGGTGACTGTGCATTCCAAAATGTATCAAAATCAGACCGGGGCCCCAGGACCAAAATTAATTAGCGGCCAACAATATATTACACTTCAACCGAAGTTGTATTCTTCAATTTCTTTTATGAAATTGATATGAATAGGCACCAAGTTTAGAATTCTAGCTATTGCCGTTTTAAGCAGGATATGCGAAAAACCCTAAAAAGCGGCATAAAACCGCCAACGCTATATTCAATTTCCAACAAAAATTTTTTTGCTGTTCATGGCATAAAACTGACATGCATACCAAATTTCAAGTCTCTAGCACTTGCCGATCTTGAGATATCTTGTTCAAAGCAGACAGACAGACACACACACACACGGGCCAGTGGCTGAAACTCGAGATTTGGGGACCCCAAAACGTGTTTTGACATTGAAAATTTTTACAGCCCATTACAATAGTTTCCTTTTTATAGAATAAGGAAAGTAAAAAAAAAAAACCGCCTGTAGCAAAAAGATGACCCCCCCCCTTGTCACAAACTCGGCTGCCCCCCTAGACGAGATGCTGCGTACTACGCCCAAGACTTTTGCTGCATATTTGATCATCAGATAGGTAGGTACATGATAAGATCAATAGCTTGAAGTAAAAGTAAGAGAACACTGAGAAAAACATATTTCAAAATCCTCGTTTTAATACTATTTTCTTCTTCGGCGTTAACGGGTCTACAGACAAATCTAGAGAACGAATTTGGTTACATCTTGTGCTAGGGTGTGCCGTTTCGTAATTTATCGTCAAAAAGTATTTATCCTGAATATCAATATTTTCCAAAAATATGGCTTTTAACATCCATTTAAAAATCGTTTATCTATATAATTAGTTCTCAGATGAAACATGAAATTTCATAAAGCTCTTTACCTACTTGAAGATGCCAGCAATATTTTATTTGCTTGGATTCAAACTAACGACCCCCTGATTACGAATCCGTCATTCATTCCAAAATGAGATATTGAGGCTATTGAATTTTTATGAATTTAATGAAAGTCCATACCATATAAATATCATCAAACCTGATAAGGCTATCAAGGTAGCTCTCGATGACATGAGACACAAACGAAAGAAAAAATGTCGTCTTAAACGTAGACAAACTTTGTATATACTAGTGTTGAGGAATCAGAAAAAAAATCTATAGTCTAAGTAAAGAAGACTTATTTGCTTATAAAGCGGGAACGAAATTGTATACACTAGTGTTGGGTAATCAGAAAAAGAATCTATAGTCTAGGTAAAGAACACTTATTTACTTATAAAGCGGGAACCAAATTGTATATACTAGTGTTGAGGAATCAGAAAAAGAATATATAGTCTAAGTAAGGAACACTTATTTACTTATAAAGCGGGAACGAAATTGTATATACTAGTGTTGAAGAATCAGAAAAAGAATCTATAGTCTAAGTAAAGAACATTTATTTACTTATAAAGCGGGAACGAAATTGTATATACTAGTGTTGAGGAATCAGAAAAAGAATCTATAGTCTAAGTAAAGAACACTTATTTACTTATAAAGCGGGAACGAAATTGTATATACTAGTGTTGAGGAATCAGAAAAAGAATTGTGTGAAAAAATTCTTAAATCGTGGAAATCGGTAAAGAGTTAAATTATAATCCTTTTTATTTATAATCAAAACGTCTAAAACAATTCCTCAAGCGCAATCTCGTGAGGCAGTGTGCTTAGGGCGGAGGCAACGTTTCCCCTTTGAAGTACTCCCCCACGTCTCTATTCCTTCGTCTGAAGGACCAAGGCTTTGGAGAGGGAGTTGAAAAGTTCCAGAGCACATGGTCCAAAAGATCCAAAGTTTTCGTCTCCGAAGGGCATAAAATCATGGAGGTGTTGTAACACCCTGCACTTCAGACATTCTCTTACTTCCGCCTGCTTTGCTACCTTTCAAAGAAAGTCCTATATTGCTGTAAAATTGTGATAATGAATTGTTGAAACCATCCAAAAGAGACGTAAAACATTTTCAGTTTCATAGCGTTACATCCAACGCATTCTCTAATTCTAATAGACACAGTTTTAGGTACTATTCTTTTGTTGCACCCTGGGTATAAAATCTTGCACCTTACACATTATAATTCTAATAGACACAGTTTTAGGTACTATTCTTTTGTTGCACCCTGGGTATAAAATGTTGCACCTTACACATTATAATTCTAATAGACACAGTTTTAGGTACTATTCTTTTGTTGCACCCTGGGTATAAAATGTTGCACCTTACACATTCTAATTCTAATAGACACAGTTTTAGGTACTATTCTTTTGTTGCACCCTGGGTATAAAATGTTGCACCTTACACATTCTAATTCTAATAGACACAGTTTTAGGTACTATTCTTTTGTTGCACCCTGGGTATAAAATGTTGCACCTTACACATTCTAATTCTAATAGACACAGTTTTAGGTACTATTCTTTTGTTGCACCCTGGGTATAAAATGTTGCACCTTACACATTCTAATTCTAATAGACACAGTTTTAGGTACTATTCTTTTGTTGCACCCTGGGTATAAAATGTTGCACCTTACACATTCTAATTCTAATAGACACAGTTTTAGGTACTATTCTTTTGTTGCACCCTGGGTATAAAATGTTGCACCTTACACATTCTAATTCTAATAGACACAGTTTTAGGTACTATTCTTTTGTTGCACCCTGGGTATAAAATGTTGCACCTTACACATTCTAATTCTAATAGACACAGTTTTAGGTACTATTCTTTTGTTGCACCCTGGGTATAAAATGTTACACATTCTAATTCTAATAGACACAGTATTCGGTACTATTCTTTTGTTGCACCCTGGGTATAAAATGTTACACATTACACATTCTAATTCTAATAGGCACAGTATTCGGTACTATTCTTTTGTTGCACCCTGGGTATAAAATGTTACACTTTACACATTCTAATTCTAATAGACACAGTATTCGGTACTATTCTTTTATTGCACCCTGGGTATAAAATGTTACACCTTACACATTCTAATTCTAATAGACACAGTATTCGGTACTATACTTTTGTTGCACCCTGAGTATAAAATGTTACACCTTACACATTCTAATTCTCATAGCAAGATAAGCTTGCTCAAAATATTATTTCCTTTTTTGGATGTTTTCTTTTGGCTCATTGCCTGGGCATAAGATACTAATAGCTAATAGTAATATAACAGTTAGAATGGGAACTTTACTATCTTGCGTACAATTATTATCTTCTTCTCATTGTTCTTATTTGAATGTTGTTAAAAAAAGAAATACCTCCCCCAAGCGGAATACCTTCCAAAATAGAATACCTTTTTCTAGTGGAGCACCTCCTTCAGCTGGACTAACTGCTCCAAATGGAGTAACTTCTCGAAATCGAATGCCTCCTCCAAGTGGAATACATCCTTCCAGTGGAAAAACTCCTCCAAGTGGAATGCCTCCCTAGAGTGAAATAACTCTTCCAAATGGAATGCCTCCCTAGAGTGGAATAACTCTTCCAAGTAAAATAACTCCTCCAAGTGGAATGCCTCCTTTAAATTTAATAACGCCCCCAAATGAAATACCGCTTTCAAATGGAATATCTCCTCCAATAGGAATATACTTCCTCCTAGGCTCGTATGCAGGACAGGGTTTTAAGGGTTTACCTCCCCCCCCCGAAATTTTTGAAAAGGTTTGATTTTTCCTATAATCCCTATATGGTAAAACTTCCTTTACATGACCCCCCCGCCCCGAAATATAATCCTGGATGCGGGCCTGCTTTCTTCAACAAGAATATTTTCACTTTCAGCATTTACTTTACAACACCTCTGCCCTCATGGACCCATCTTCAATTACTGAACCCTTGGTTTTCTAACTCTCTCAATTTTTTTATTCAGCCCACCATTCGTGCGAATAAGACACCCGCCCCCGCCCCATATCAACATACCAGATTTCGTATTCTAAGCCTCACCCCTCCAAGCTCTTCTGACACTTCTATTTTTTCAAAATGTCTGTTTTCAGTTTAATTTAAGTTTGTGGTTCAAGCTGAGTCCGTCAGAGCAACACTTACACATGGGGAAACTTCAATTTGGAATGTGCACCATAAATTGGAAAGTCCTCAGCAACAGCAAACTCACACAAACATTATGAAGATTCAAGTTGTGTTGTTTGAGAAAGCGTAATGGATATTTACATAAGTGGCAGGTCCTTTGCCTTTTATGGATGCAAAATAAATCTGCTCCCATCTATTGGTCTCTCTCACCGAATGAATCATTTGTTATAAAGTATGGTACCGCAAGATACAGGGTTCATACAAATCTTATTTGCTTATTTCATGTATCTATTATGCTGATTCAATCAATCAATAATGGCATCAACGTTTCCGATGGCAGCCGGCTGTTTGAGAAAGGAGCTATAAAGAAGAGTTCCTGTTTGCTCCTTAAGTTTCAATTGTCATCATACATTTAATCTTAGAGGCCAATAATTAGATTGGGCCCCCAAAACCATGTACATCCATGCAATTACTTCAATAAGACAAACATCATAATACACAAAAAGCCCAGGAGGCTGAGGTGTAGGGAACCTAGGGAGTTAAAGATTAATGAAATGAAGAAAAACATCATAATATTATAGGGTTGCTTTTTGCAGGTAAACTCGGCCCATGGAGATGTCACCCTTAAGAATATCCCATAATCTCAAGTATGACCTATTCTCACTATGGGTGATAAGGTGCAAGATTTTAACATGAAATTTCCGATTCTGCGAGTTCTTTGTTAATTTTACTCAAGGAAAGATTAGCACGTGAGCAAATAAAAATGTTTATCATGCAATTCACGATAGATATGAACAAAACAATCGACCAAAGGAGAGAGAACAATTGGGATAATTGTTGCAAAATGGTCTGTAGAGCATGTGAAAGCACTACTACTACTACGGTCATAAAAGCTGTGTAGTTTAAGGCTATGTTCACATTACCGCGTGTTGCCGCGCGGGATCATATGAACAAATCGATAGAACTAATACCGCGCTGTAGACAATATGCACTATTTAGATAGGCCTTGTGCCGCGCGGTCATCTGAACATAGCCTTAAGCATTGCTGCAGTGACTGAGAATGTGAAAAAGGATCCTGGCATATCAATTCGCCATTGCGCGCATGAATCGTCAAAAGGTTTACTTACTGATAGGATTAACTAACTCGAGAATTTTAATAGGGAATCCAGAAATTATTTGACGTTAAACTCTTGTATTTAACGTGAAATCGTTCCCTTTTGTTAGAACATCCTTACTACAAAAATGTAAATTAAATTTGTCTGAGCTACTCCCTACCTATCTATGGAGTACCTACAAACAAATATTCCGGTAGGGAGCACCTGCAAACAATATTCCGGTGGTCCGTTTTTATCATCGCAATAATCGTAAAATCTTCATAGCTGGTTTACAAAGCAAGATTAACCAACATCAGGTACTATACTATTACAAAGAGGTAAAATTTGTTTATTGTGTACACCCCCTAATATCTAATCTACAGAGGCCTACAGTTCACAGAACTACTTGTAGAAGCAGGCCACCGAGAGGTGGGAGGGAATGGGGGAATCTCTCCGGGCCCGTGGTTTTCGGAGAGGCCCGGAATTCCAAGGTTAAGCTTTTACCACCTCGATTACCTAGTTTATACAGTTTAAAACTTGATTGATTTGATTCATTGATCATGATTTGTTATTAATAGAAGTAATTTAACATTTAACATCATTAGTTTAGGTATATTATATATCATGGATACTTATATTTATATATCATGGATACTTATATTTAATGTTTAGATTATTTGCTTTTGTAGATTCATGGATTTTTGTATAGGGGCCCGTAACCTTTCAGTCCCGGGCCCGGATTTTCCCTTGGCGGCCCAGTGTAGAAGAATTATGTTTGGTTTCAATTGGCTCAACTGTGAGAGTTAAATTGGCAATCGATATTCTGTGTCACCCCGTATAACATATAAGGACAGATAAAAAAATAAGAACCGTGATTTGAAATGATCATTTGCTAATATAGCGCTGTACCCTACAGCCTCAAGCAAACCTATCCTCTTTTGGTGAATCAGGTGAAAAGTGAAATATTACTGGCGCCATCATTTCTATAACTCGAATTTAAATATCTTTTCGAAATTTTGAAAAATTTACCGATAGGATTTATAATTTATATTACGAATGCAATTATATCTATCTATAATTATTATAAAGCTCAATGCAACTATATTTTTTGGTCAGAAACGCATAGAAAAATTGCTGGCAATGGACTCCCCAAAACCATATATTAGAGTGTGACTCCAGAAAAATTATCAGAATTCAAATGTCGAATAATGTTTTAGTCACGCTCGACTTGCCTATTTTTGTAAAGAAAATCATAAAATACTGCAAGCTGGTATGACGTTTTGATTTGAAAATTTTCATGAACTAGGTATTTTTTAATGCACCATTTATTTTTAGAATTTTATCTAACAGTATTATGGACATACTGGGTTTGCGTGAACCAATTGTATGTGTGTCTGAGAGCGTGGTTAGACGAGTAACTTATTTTTGTGCTGACGTCAGTAAGACGTCACACCCGTTCGAATCAACGTAACAAATGTTACATCGGCCTAAATAGTGCGCATGCGCCAATAGATTATGTGTACGTGTTTACCGGCTGTTACAATACCTATAATCAGACGAATTTGTTTGTCATCTGCAAAATATTTCTGATGATGTCAGCAGTAACAGCAGTATATTGTGCATGAGTTAATATACTCATTTAGTGAATTTAGTTTTCTAAGAAGGCGAATAGTGAATTTCACAAAACTCCAAAATGTGTATGGATCAAAAGTTATAGAAAGCTTTTGCAATTGAATACTTTTTGTGTTGGTTTTCTGTGAATGTCTGTTGGTATCGTGAAAATGATTTTTCGATCTCTGTGATTGTATGACGAACTTTCATGTGACAAAATGGTGAATTATAAAATGAGACAAATAATAAAGGTGATTTTTATTCACCCCTGCCTGAATCATGAAATATATATAAAAAAAACTGCGGAATATGGTGTAGGTATATAGGTATTACGCATATGTGTTGGTAGGGACGGATTAAGCTTCCGCGGGGCCCGTGGCACTTTCACTGAGCGGGCCCCCTCCACCCCCAACCCCCGCCGGCGTAGTCTAAGTAGTCTNTGATAGTCATAAAATGACATTCCAGCAATCATATCTTCATTGGTTTTGGGCATCGATCCATCAATACAATAATAAAATAATATGATAGTCATAAAATGACATTCCAGCAATCATATCTTCATTGGTTTTGGGCATCGATCCATCACACCGTCCACTCGCCTCTAATATTTGGCAAGGTCGTGCTATTTCTCAAATTCTCACAGACTTCTCCAAATTAAAATAAAAGATATTCTGCTTGGAATATTTAATTAGATGGTAAATTGGATTACTCAGCCAACATGATTTTAAATCATTGGTTCTCAAAATGATAGATTCCCATTGATATGATATTCTTATGGACTGCAGGCAGGACCGGATTAAGCTTCCGCGGGGCCCGTAGCACTTTCACAGAGCGGGGCCACCTCCACAACCAACCCCCGTTGGCATAGTCTAAGTATAGTCTACTTTTTGGAGACAGTACAAAAATTGATTATCTCTTGACCTTTTGGTCTAGTACCTACAGCTGGTAGAGAAAAGTGAAATTAAAATTTGAGTATACCAACATCGATAAAACATGGCTCGTCACGCTAAAAAAAAAAACAATTTGCTTATGTTGCAATACTCGTTTCTTTATTAAGTTCCCAGGTAGTAGATACCTACTTGTACTTTCCTACTTTCCTAAATTAGATTTTACTACATACTTTGAAGAGTTGAGGGCCCCGTCAAAATGATGTTCAATTGTCAACACAGAAATGTCGATATATCTAGTGTAAGTTGTCAAAGTGCGGGGCCCGTAGCACGTGCCACAAGTGTTACTATTGTTAATCCGGCCCTGTGTGTTGGTACCATAGTCCACTTTTCATTTTGAAATGAAAGACGAATAAATAAAAATATCCTCATTTTTCATATACGAGTATCTACCTAATCCACACTTATAAATGCAAAAATTAGGTCTGTTTGTATAGTGACAGACTGACTCATGATCAACGATGACCAAACCCAGGTACTTGAAATTCGAAATACAAACTCGTCTTGAAATGTTGGTACAAAAAAAAAGGACGGAAAAATAAAAAAAATCAAATGGGAGCAAGTTTAGGTATGTAAAGTATTATCAGAAAATTACACAGCCCAAAAGGTAAGAGGAACCAAAAATGACCCGAAATGAACCTCCCCAAAATCTTCAAAAAAAAAAAAAAAAAAAAAAAAAAAAAAAAAAAAAAAAAAAANAAAAAAAAAAAATCACCTATCTCCGTTCGTATCCAGCTATGGAACATTTTCCTATCTAAAAAACGCATAAGAATTTGAGGGCATCAAGAATTGAATAAATGCAAACGTGTATCAGCGTATCTCATTATACCACTCGCCTCCTACATGGAAATTAAAAAAAAAAAGGAATTAAAAAAAACAAAGAAAAACATGGATTTACTTTCTTTTCTTTTTCAAAAAATATTTTATTAAAATTAATCAGTCAAAAAACAGTTTGAAATATTTACAATTTGTGTGGATATTAAAATTGGATATACATATACATGGATAGTTGGATCCTGGATACACTTCTCATTTTGAGCAAATGAGAAACTTTCTGTGCTTTGTGCTATAGTATTATGAACACGGAAATCTCGTTTTTTTTTTTTAATCTCAATCATTTACCAATGTTCTCCATTAACATAGTACATATATAGAAGAGTGTCTCCAGGGGCGGATGCAGGGTAAAATTTTAGGGGGGGGGGACAAAGGTAATAAAATGCATTTATTGGTGGTAATGTGTCAAAAAATGTCATAATATTCCAACAGCAAGGTGAATTCTACAAGCGAAATTTTTTTTTTAACTAAACTCGGCCATGATGTATGTTCTAATGCAGCGAAAAATATATTGAAAATTAGATATGCATACAATTTGCATTGGGCCCCCCTTAGATCCACCCCTGAGTGTCTCAAACCTTTTTAGTTCGCGGCACACTGTCCCCAAATAGCTCTCTCTGTATCCTATTGCGCTTTGCTTTGGCTAGATTGAAACTAGCCAGTGTTTCAGGTAGCGGCACCTGTTGCTGATTGCTCCCAAAATAGCTAATGGCGATGGCACACTAACTATTATAATGACGTTAAACTAGTTTGGCATATGTTGTCTCGAAACCTCCTTCCACTCACTTTGTACAAGAAGTATTGGAACATGAAATATTTTTCTCTGACACCCCTCAGTACAAATCTCCATTGTTAAGCACAGAATCACCCAGTAGGTATAAAGTAAACACACTACAGTAACACAGTTATGAGTTGTTAGAACAGAAGAAATTAATTAATAAAATGAAAGATATAAAAAAAAAATAAAACAATAGTAACTCAATTAACGAACAATGAGAAAAATAAAATAAAAATTATTATGTGGTCGATCCGACTGGAAATTTAAAGATCCATTTCATGGCATAGCTTACATTGATGCAATTGATAATGAACACTACAAACTTTATTTTACGGGCGCCATTATTAGTTTACCCATGATCAAACACCACTGAGAGGAGTTGGAAAAAAAATCTTTATTTAATAGAACGCTTTTTTAATTGTATTTGTGTTGACAGAAGAACATTGTCACAATGATAGAATAAAACAATTTTCAAATAAGAAAAAATCGTCATTATTGTGGGCTCGAACCGACCCTCGGCACCACTGAGCTAATTGGGTCGGTACTTAACGTATTGTTTGCAGACGATTTGTGGAATTTCGGAGAAAAGAAGTAAGTTATAAATCCCACATGTTTTAGCTTGATGGCTAAAATATGTGGGACTTATGTGAAGAGCAGAACAAAATATCTCAAGAACGGAATGTAGTAGAGACTTGAAATTTGGTATTTGTGTCAATTATATACATGTGGCGTACCACAAATCAAATATATCGTTGACAGCTTTTTTAAACACTTTTCGTGGATTTGAAGAATCCAGCCCAATTGTAGAACAGTAAGTAATAGAGATTTGACTCAAAACTAAAATCGAAGATACGGCTAGTGCTAGCTAATTTGGGCGGTTAGGACATTATAATTATTATAAAACAATGGATAATAAAGGTGGTGTGCTATTCACTACAAGTTAACAGTACTAGACTTTTACTTGATATTTGTATAGTGAAACTCTACAAATTATAAGTATGACACTAATAATATTGACTTGTAGTTTATTTTGAAATGGGCAGCAGATGGCATATTCCATGAAACTTTCCAGCCAGACCATTTCCGTTATTTACAATATAGACCCTGAGTACAAATGAATATAGTCATTTGAAGAGAAAAATAAATGTATCTATTTTTTGTTAGTTCTTGCCAGTAGAGCATTGCACATTTTACAACAGTAATATTAACATTATGAAGTGAGTGAGAAGCCAAATTTATTCTGATTTCTCACTCAAAAACATTGTTCAATGTTTAGAGTGTTTCACACATACGGTCGCATAGGAACTTAGGATTAACCGCTAAGATAATCTCACACATAAAATATATTTTTGAGGAATCTTACTGTCCCTCTAGTATGTAGATACCATATTGCAATTTTAACTGGGCCTATTACTCTATTAAAAATCATCATACAAAAGACTTAAATGCATAAAAATTTAAAATACAAAACACTTAAATCTAAATTGATATGTTTTTTTTTTCAAAAATTAAAAAGTATGTATCTGCGGAAAGTGTACAAAAAATAATGGACCGAACGAAGTCTCAATAGTACCCAAAAACCAAATTAATCAGAAATCGGATAAGGTGTTTAAGAATCATCGGGGTGCAGAAAGACGAACAAAAGGAACATCGTAGTGTATTTGATTATTTATGTTATCACAACAAATAAACTAATCTTGGTCCAGCATTTTACGTTAAGCCAATCTGAAGTAGTTCATCGGCTTGTTTAAAATTTCTGTTCCTTTGCGTAAAAAAATCGCTTTGTTTTGATTTCTTTTTTTCTATTCAGTATCAAACAAAACGCTAGTTTTCTGGTAACTAAAAAACAGTGTTAGGTAAAAAAAAAATATATCTGGTAACTAAAAACTATTTCTTTTTAAAGAGGCTGGATTTTCACAAGAATGGTAACGTTTCTTTTTTTTTTTAAGAAATACTGTTTGATGTTGTTTTAACAGTGTAGGTAAATCTAAAACCTAAATCTAAATAGAGAGTTTCTTTGTGGTAAGATTCAACGACCTCTTCAAAATTGTTGTGGGTATCACAGCATTACTAAGAGCCTCATGTACTAATAAACCTCTTAAATCTTATACGAAACCAAATATTTTTATTCTAGTAATGCGGCCTCTGGTCGCTACTCACGTAGCTACTTAATCATACTCACGAGATTGAGTGCACCCCGAAATCACAAATACTAAATGCAGTCGTACTTTGGAAGAGACTAAAAGCTCATGCTACTGCGAGCGGCTTCAAGCGACAAATCAAACTCCATGAGGATTTAAAGATTTCATCTGTAGTCGCTTGTAGTTGCGTGCGCTTGCAGTTATGCGTAGTCGCTTCCAGAGAACGACCGGAGTTAGTCGAAAAAAATCGACTTACCACATACAATTGCCACACAGAATTGAACTTAGATCCCCCTCGTGGAATACCAGTGTGATACCCACTAGGAGGACTGCTGCGTAGATATCTATCTCTTTTTACTTACAGTTCTTGAGAAAATCCAGTGGACATTGAGGAAACTCATTCTGTATCAGAATCAATTAAAAATGACAACACATCTTGATCAAAAGCACTAAAGCGAGTACTAAACTCAGTGAAATCCATGGGAATATCAGAATGATTTTCTCTGGAGGAAGAATCGCTAAATGATGTAAGAGATCGGTCGTCATCACTTACCGACAAATCTCCAGTAATTTCCGATTCATCTGAATAAGAATCTACAAGTTGTTGTCCAAGATATTCTATGTACCCCATCGCCAGTTTCAAAGTTGTGATCTTCGTCATTTTCTCGTTTCCTATTTCATCGACACCTGATATAATAGGAATTGATTGTCTTAATCTTTTGAATGCTTTATTCATTTCATTCATGCGTTGTCTTTCACGTGCATTAGCAGTTTTCCTTCTATATTTACTAAGAGGTGCTGGTTTTTTAGACTTTTTAGTATCTCCTTCATCATCGCTATCATTGTTCTTATTCAGAGATCTTGGACGTAAGGAATAATTTTTATCACCTCGATTGTTTTTATAAGGGCCAGTCTCTTTTCGCATCATTTTTTAATTGGAAACTGATGAAAATATCTGCAAATTCAATTAAACAATAATAGTGAGAATGGATAATGAAGAGTATTTCAACAAGAAGGGTGAGAATGGATAATGAAGGGTATTTCAACAAGAAGGTCCTATGTCAATTGAATTTATCTTTTTAACGTGAAATGATTTTTGGTCTCCTATTTTAAAATTCAGTGAGATAACTCTTTAATAATTAAGTTGATTAAATTGGGATAATATGTCAAGTAAAAACATAATTAAGGTTAAAAATTCCTATATCTTCACTCGACTAGAAATATTAAAGATGTTAAGTTTCGTCCTCTCCTGATAACAACTAGATGATGTTCTCATGAGAGGACGAAACTAGTTAGTTCTTTATCATCTTTAAATTTTCTTAGTCAAGTGAAGATATAGTATTTTTTAAAATTTTCAATTAGTAAATCTTACACGCGATGACGTATCGAGGTGCCAGAATATTCCGTCGCGTTCACATACAGTGCCTTCATTCAGATTCAGTGATGAGCCTAACTTCTGGGCAATTCTAGTTATAGAAATATGAACACGTGAAGAACGCGTGCGAAAAAAAGTTTGATCTTTTAATAGTAGGTGTGGACAAATTTTAGATTTCATGGGGATATCTGCATCGGGGCTATTTGAAAAGGATCTCGAGTCTCGAGAACTGGAACAGCTTGTTCGATTTAGACTAGTTGTTCTGTAGGCTGTACAACTCATGACCTCACTCACTTAAATGGCCCCGGATGGACCAATATGACCCAGGTATTGGTAATAATTAACTAATCGGTGGACCCAAGTGAGGTCTACAGTTCACACAACCACAAGTTTATTTGGGTTTGCTGATTTTGATAAAACTTGGGACTTTTAAGGGAAAACCAGTTTCATATTTTTTTTAAAAAAAAATGCCGATAATATTTTTGAGAAGGGGATAACTTTTTCAAAATCAACGCGATCATATTTACAAGTAACTTTATTAATTAAATAAGATGCAATGTTTATTGATTAAATAGGGTATTCATTTAGGCCATTTCAAACTTTGAAAAATTTGGAATATTATTTTCAATAATTTTAATGGGTTGGTGGTATAGTAGAAAGAATAGTACCTTGGCGAGGGTTCAAACCCAGCCAACTTATGGAAAAAATTTACAAAAAAAAAACAATATCGATTCAGATTGAAATAATTATAAGGCGAGCTTTCAATAGCACTCAGGATATTATCCTCAGTGCTATTGAGAGCTCGCCTTATAATTATTTCAATCTGAATCGATATTGTCTTTTTTTGTAATTTTGTTTATTATTTTACGATTCTTTTTATAAATATTTTCAACCTATGGAATTTTATCCTCATGAATTTAATATATTTACCACATAATAATAGCACCTAAAAGCTGCCGGTTTAAAGGGACTCTTTAGTCTTATTTGGGCTCGCCTTATAATTATTTCAATCTGAATCGATATTGTCTTTTTTTGTAATTTTGTTTATTATTTTACGATTCTTTTTATAAATATTTTCAACCTATGGAATTTTATCCTCATAATTTTAATATATTTACCACATAAATATAGCACCTAAAAGCTGCCGGTTTAAAGGGACTCTTTAGTATTATTTGGGCTCGCCTTATAATTATTTCAATCTGAATTTTTTTATTATAAATAAATATTATTATTATTAATCCTGTTTTTTTTTTTTTTTTTTTTTTCAAATTTAATTTACTACCTATTTTAGTTATGTAAAAAATAATTATTGATTTTTTTTTTTTATCAAGGAATATTTCCGCCAAATATCTAATTAGGTACCTACCTACCTTGTAACGTAAAATATTACTATCGATGCTGTTCTCTCAAATTTGTTCACAGTTTAAGAGATGATCTGACGAGTTAAGATGAAGAACTGAATAATCACTGGACTGGAACTCACATTGTACGAAACAACAACTATCGATTGAATCAAAAATCGTTTTTTTCTTTTTCTTTTTGATCGAAATTTAATTGACCTAAACATTTATAGATTGACGCAAAAGTAAACGTTTTTTACACAACAGTAAACAGACTGTTAAGAGGGAAAAAAATCACTCAAAATAACCACCATGAGGTCGCGAGCAGGCCCACCGAGAGGAGGAGGAATGGGGGGTGGGGGTCCCCCGGGCCCGGGGTTTTCGGAGGGGCCCGGAGTTCCAAGGTGCAAAAAAAATATATTTTTTTTTTTAAATTTAAGCTTTTACCAACTCGATTACCTAGTTTTTATAGTTTAAAACTAGATTGATTTGATTCATTGATCATGATCTGTTATTAATAGAATATTTGCTTTTGAGGATTCATGGATTTTTGTATAGGGGCCCGTAACTTTTCAGTCCCCTACCCGGATTTTCTTTTGGAGGCCCTGGTCGCGAGTGGCCTAATTAAGCCACTTCTGGACATAATTATTGAGTCCAAAAAGCGAGCGGGACTTACCCTAGTACAAAAAGACGAAACGAAAGCAAAACCATGTGGTTAAAACTAGACCTCACTTCGCTAATTAAAGCTTTGTGACGATTCACTTCCCTGTGTTACTACTAATTTTTAGGTCTGTGATTGGATGTGAAACAACAGCCTTCTTGTTAAGAATACATCAGTCTTACCAAATGAGCTACTATTTGTTGGTCAATGTATGGCCGCTTTAGGTGGCTATATGTCTTTAGCTCACCTCACCTCCACGGAGCGTAAAATATTGGGATATTCATATTTGGACACATAAAATCTTGGCCATAATCATAAGATTTTTTCCTAATTGAAATAGAGTTCTTTTGGCTTACTAGAGTATTCAGGTATTAGGGTCAAATCTGAGCGCACGGCAGTGCGCCAGGCCAAGTTCCAGAAAGCACCAGTGTATCTTTTTTTTCTTTTGGAAAAAATTTTCTAAAATTTTTTCCAATAATTATGTCCAGAAGTGGAACTTGGAAAAAAAAAAAAATTACTTTATTATTAAATACCCAAATTGGATTGTTGTAATTTTATTCACATCATCATCGATAAATGCTTTATCCTATCATATACTCGTACTCTAATTAATAGATAGAACCGGATATATCAGATATCCGGTTCTACAAGGGATAGCTCATTGAAATTTTGAACATACATTCAGTAGTATAGTACAATACTACAAGATAAACTTCAAAAGTTAATTCTAACCCGGACGGGAGATACGTATTTTCAAAGTTTGCACTTTTGGATACTGACTGACTGACTGACATATTGACTGATTCACTCATCATCAAAAGTTTCAGGCACTTCCCGTATAACTAGAGCGCTGAAATTGAAGTTAGCAATTGACATCCACGAAAAGGGAAAAATCCGAAAATTTGAACTTTTTAACTCTAAGTGCTCCAAAACGGTGTCGCTTTAGGGAAGACAATGCAACGTATTGTAATGTAGTTTTAACTGATAAAACACTGAAATCTTGCACAAAGTTAGATATTTACATGCAATTAAGCAGGAAATAATTTATATTTGAACATTTACACTCCCGGTGCTCCAAAACGGTTCCGCTTTAGGGAAGGAGATGGTCGAAAACAGTTTAAACTGGTAGAACGCTGAAATCTTGCATAAAGTTAGATATTTACATACGATTAATCCGGAAATAATTTATATTTGAACTCTTTCATTCCCGGTGCTCCAAAACGGTTCCGCTTTAGGGACGGAGATACTCGAAAACAGTTTAAACTGGTAGGACGCTGAAATCTTGCATAAAGTTAGATATTTACATACAATTAATCAAGAAATAATTTATATTTGAACTCTTTTACTCCCGGTGCTCCAAAACGGTTCCGCTTTAGGGACGGAGATGCTCGAAAACAGTTTAAATTGGTAGGACGCTGAAATCTTGCATAAAGTTAGATATTTACATACAATTAATCAGGAAATAATTTATATTTGAATAATTTAGATCTCATTGGACATTTGGGTCCGGTTTACACAGAAATTTCCTGGTTTTCGATATGTTGTGTAATTGAAAAGAAGAAGAAATGAAGAAAAAACGGCTAAATATAATCAGTTTCATATAGTAATCTTACAAAAAGTATTGATATCTCACAAAAAATTATCATTGAAAAAAGGCCAAGTTCCACTTATTCAACCAAAAAATTCTGCCCATGAAAGTAGTGATATCTATTATTGGGGCCAAGTTTATTGTTGCTGCTGTATATCCCGCACTTAAATTTTCTGTCTCAATTCTCTTAAAGTAATACCGACTTTACACTTGGTCAGTTTTTTCTAAGGGGATTCGTAAAATACTCGTACTACCTTTTTACAAACTGGCCAAGTGTAAAGTCGGTATTACTTTAAGAGAATTGAGACAGAAAATTTAAGTGCGGGATATACAGCAGCAACAATAAACTTGGCCCCAATAATAGATATCACTACTTTAATGGGCAGAATTTTTTGGTTGAATAAGTGGAACTTGGCCTTTTTTCAATGATAATTTTTTGCGAGATTTATTATCACAAGAAAATATTTGTTTATTTGGAATATCAAAGTCACCGATTTAGGTATGAAACAAAAAATAAAAATTTAAATTTCCCTTATAGGAGAATCCTGGAAATGTTTGATAAAAGTACCGGTCTTTTTATCCGGAGAGGAGTGTATGGTTCCTCCTTTTTTAAATTTTATTCTTTTTTTTTTAATCTCGCTCTTTTATTGGCCGTCATGTGTACATGTTTGACGGTTGTACATACGCAACAGAGGCATGACCGTAAAAAGGTTTCCTAACCTGTGTCGTAGGATTAAAATATGTCAAAAATCGAAAAGTACAACCCATCTACTCCTCTAGGGTAACCACATCGCCTGAGTAGAAATAACGGATATTTCCCACACCTCTCGAGAAACCTATTGCGCAAGGATTCTGAATTTTCATCAAGTATACTCAATACTTCTAGAACAGAATTTTCCCCGCGTTCCATTTTTTTGATTTGTTTATGAAAAACAGTCATATAGGAACTGATGAACAACAAATGCAACTCAGCGAATTCGTCGTTGAAAAATCTTTCCAGAATTACCGGTGGTTGATCACATGATTTAAAATACGATTTCAAAGCCGGAAACATCTGCAAAATTCTTTCTATACTTGGTATTAAACTCAGCCATCGGGTTTTGCTGTGAGATAGCAAAACTCGTTACTCAATATCAAGAAGCACAGAAATCTTTCAAATCATTAGTTCTGACAGTGTAAATAGAAAAATTATTAAAAAAATTCATGACGATTGTCAACGGAAAGGTATTTTCAAAAATACTCTAATGTCAACGGAAAGGTATTTTCAAAAATGTCTAATGTCAACGGAAAGGTATTTTCAAAAAATTAGCATATTCATACGCGTAACTGCAAAAATAACGGAGATTGCATACAAAAAAAAAACGGAACAACGGAGGCAAAGCTGAAAAAACGGATATTTCTGTTAAAAACGGATATCTGCTCACTCTACTCCTCCCCGGACGCAAAACCATAAAAAGTACCTACTAGCAAAATTTAAAAATCGGTATCTTGATTTATAATAATATCGAAGATCGTTGATTGTCGAGATCGTTCTGTAGAAAGTTACTGACTGAGAACCCACTAGTATCGGATAGGATGTGACTCACCCACACCCACGCACTCTGATAACATTTCAAAATAAAATTAATCACCACCCATTGAATGAATGCAATAAATTTATGTAGCACTGTGAATTTCAAGTGCCTTCCTTGGCCGGATGTGCATCTCACTTGGCTTGTATCACGACGGTCCAGAGTTCGATTAGATTGGTTTTGGGAAAACTTTTTGCAAACTTTGTACCTATTATCATATTTCATGAAGACGTAGTTGCTACAACATACTATAATTTGTCGCATATACGACGGCAGTTTCAGGAGAGCTCTTGCACATTTGCATGACAAAATGTAGCGAAAAACAGGGCCGGATTAACCTTCCGCGGGGCCCCTCAACCCCCCGCCGGCGTCGTCTAAGTAGTCTACTTTTTGGAACCAGTACAAATTTTTTTTTTATCTTATCCTAGATTAAATTGCAAAGAGATAGTAAGAGGGTACCTAGTGTACCTACACTAACCAATTTGCTTATGTTGCAATACTTGTTTCTTTATTAAGTTCCTAGATAGTAGGTACGTACCTACTTGTACTTTAAAATGGTTCATTATTGAGTCCACTCCCCATTTTAAGTCTGAAATCATATTCTTACTTTTGGCCTTCTAACTCAAAATGGCCTTTTTCTAAAAGACGTCATTTTAACCTCTGGTAGAAATACGAGATTTGGTTATCTCGGCCTACGGTACTGATAAAACTTAGAAGTTGGTATTTTTATCAGTTTTATAGATAAAAATCCTTTTTTGAGCCACTCTTAACGAATTCTTTACATCAAAATTAAATTCGGTTTTCGTTATACAGGGTGTAATAAGTTTTGGATTTAAACCCCTCTAGCTCCACCCCTGCTTATTTTTTTAAAAAAAATATTTGTACCATTCCATTTAAATTTCCCGAACCTGGATACTAATATTACCATTCGAATGGCCATGGGCCCTTTTCTATCCCTAGAAACAAACAGAATTCAAAAATTCCAAGCGGTTCAAAAGTTATGGGCACCGGCCAGGACTTCTGAGACATACTGTATAAACCAAAATAGAGTGGATCTTATAGTATTTTACCTAAACGTTTTGGGTATGTTTATGGGCGGGTGCAAAACCATACCCATATCCTTTCTTGGTCTTTAATATATATTAACGTTTAATCATACCACTAAAAGGAGACATTTGGTGATATTTTGGTTCCGCTTGAGCTTTGGGCTGTTTAATCATACCACTAAAAGGAGACATTTGGTGATATTTTGGTTCCGCTTGAGCTTTGGACTGTTCCATCATACCACTAAAAGGAGACATTTGGTGATATTTTGGTTCCGCTTGAGCTTTGGGCTGTTTAATCATACCACTAAAAGGAGACATTTGGTGATATTTTGGTTCCGCTTGAGCTTTGAATTTTTTCTTTCCTTATTTCGTACTTACATTGTAAGTTGTAAGACGAATCCGTTTTCCAAATTTCAAGTTTCTACGTTTATATTTTGTTATTTTATCATCAGTCAGAATATCAACTGGGCTTTACATTTTGTAAGTATAAATATAAAATAATATAATCACATCAGATTAAGGAAACTTGGAACACGCCCTGGCAAGAAATGAAATTCATTCTCTTACTAGAGATATGCATAGGATGGCAAACTTCCTGTCAACGTGTGTGTAGGTTGACCTACCTTCCTACACCTTCATTCTGATTCACTTTCAATCTTATGCTAGCTTTATCTTTACCTCATAACATAGAAGACTTCGTAAACCGACCTAATTAGCTCAGCTGATTAGGCCTTGGGTTTCGTGCCGAGGATCGGCCATTCGAGCCCACAGGAGTGACGGACTTTTCAGAATTGATTATTTCTAGCATCTTACGATAACACAAATATAATTCTATTACATAAAATGTTTTGTCCTAATGACATCACAAAGTTTTTTGTTTGAAGGATTATTTTAAATATTAATTTTTTTTTCTTAATATGATAATAATAAATTTATTTATTTATTTTTATAAATATTTTTTTTTTATATAGAAAGGAACTTTTTCTAAGATGTAATAGCTTCTTAGATTTCATATCTATTTTGAAAACGTCAGAAGACGAAAACTGAACATATTTAAATAATCCTTCAAACAAAAAACAAATATAATTCATTATAGATGACTTCCTAACCAATTAGGAGGCCCTATCAGATCTACTCAAAATCGGGCAACTCTAGACTAGAGTTTCTGTTAACTGTAGACCTCACTCACCTAAATGTCCACCATTTGGCCCTTGATGGTAAATATGGCCCAAAAACTATTCATACTTCTATGAGAATAACGACTGTTCACATCAAATTTCATCAAAATCAGATAAGAAGTTCAGAGTTATCGTGGTACAAAAAGACAAACAAAAGAAAATTGTCGTGTTTAAACTAGATTTCAATTACTTAAATGGCTCAATCCATACCTAATTCTATGATTATAATGCATGTCAAATTTTATCGTGGCCAAACATTAAGGGTGAATTTATGAACGTACTTTATAGCTTCTACAATTTACAAGTGCAAGACTAGAAATATTAGCTAACTTGTAGTTTATTTTAAAAAGGTCCCCTTACTCGAAAGGACACGATATTGCAAAAAATGTCGATGATTTGTGTTATGAAAAATAATAGTAAGAATAGGAATTTAAAATAATAATAATTATATAATATAATTTGTCAAGTAAATAACAATTTAAATAAAATTTGAATATAAAAAACAGATAATTATTAACGTACAAATTAAGTAGAATATATTTAGTACAAACCCCTATAACAGACAGCTGTCAAATTCGGTCAGCATAGCTTTTTAGTTGGAAAGAAAAACAATAAACTTCCTAACATAGCTTTAATCTGAAAGAAAAACAATAATGAACTTTCTAACATAGCCTTAGTCTGAAAGAAAAATACAATAAACTTTCTAACATAGCCTTAGTCTGAAAGAAAAAAACAATAATGAAATTTCTAACATAGCCTTAGTCTGAAAGAGAAATACAATAAACTTTCTAACATAGACTTAGTCTAAAAGAAAAACAATAATGAACTTTCTAACATAGCATTAGTCTGAAAGAAAAAACAATAAACTTCCTAACATAGCGATGCGCTTACAAAATATATCTTCCTTTACGAAGAAAGAGGCAACATAAAACATAATGATAAAATATTCAATCGACTGCAGAGTTATCGTTTGGAAGGAATGCAGACCCCTCCAATTCTCCTAGTTCATCTACTCCTGGGTAATTGATTTCTTCAGTTTGTCACTTTTCTATTGCTGGATAAGATCTGTAGCGTGCTATATAAATTCGTTATCCATACTAATATTATAAATGCGAAAGTAACTCTGTCTGTCTGTATGTATGTATGTTACGCTTTCACGCTTAAACTACTGAACCGATTTTGATGAAATTTGGTATGGAGATAGACTAAACTTTAGGAAAGGACATAGGCTACTTTTGGGGTTGAAACTATAAACGGCCATGCCTCTAAGGCGCCAAGCGAAGCGGGCGTATCCTGCTAGTCTTTATATATAAAAGACCATGTCCTGAGTGACTGATCAACGTAGAGCCGAAACTATTAATGCTAGCGACTTGAAAATTGGCAGGGACCTTCGTTGCTCAGTCAGTGTGCACTAAGAAAGGATTTTGCAAAATTTTAATTTTAAGGGGTAGAAATCGCGAAAAGTAAACAATCCCCATAAGAAATACATTGGAGCGAGAGAGATAGCATGATACATGTATATACATACAACAGCGTACATGCCTACTTTCACGATTTTCGAACTATGATATGTATACCACATGTTTTCCTTTCATTTAGGCACTTTAATCGGCATAGAGTAGTAGTTACTTAGCGACGTATTTTTTTTTTTTTTTTTNTTTTTTTTTTTTTTTTTTATTGAGCGGGCAAAGCTGCGAGCGGGGGATGCTAGTTTTCTATATTGTTAAATTTTAGCGATATGGAAGCACTAATTTTATTGCATGGACTACTCGATCGCATCTCATACATTTGTTTAAACCTGAACAACGGTTTCTCCAAGCAGTCCATGATATATTAATATTGCTGTTGTCTGTACTGTTTTCAGACTATTCACACTACTTCGTCTTCCGCCATATTCCACTTTAGAATATGATCAGCCTCGGAGAAGGTGCACATTTCCTTCACAACCTACGCATTTTTACTTGATGGTATTTTCTCATCACATATCACTTAACATTCAGGCATTTTTTTGCTACCTTCAATGAGATTCTAGTAAGATGTTACAAAATCGTCAATTCTTCTCTGTATTTGAATCAATCGGGTCTTGGAATTGTTAAGTACGCTTTCAAAATAATGCACCAACTCACGAATGGTTCTCCATATTTTGACGCCGAAGCATAGCACCAGATGTGTAGAAAGGAACACAGTTCACTTGTCCTTTTCACGATCTTTTCATTGTACATAATTATGTTGTCTTGATCTCTGTCATATAGAAATGCTTGCATCTAGTGTAACCACACCGGCAGCTGTAATCCTCCACCCAAAAATGGTGTAATCATAAAAATGTTAAAGCATGTCACCTATGCATGAAAATAAATACAAATAACTCTTGCTTTGGAAGGATCCCAACCCCTTAGCATTACAGCTGTCGGGGCGGTTACAAATGGTGGAGATGAATGATCTCTATAAATATAGAATTCGAAGGCGAGAGTTGGAGTCAGTTTGGGACCTTCGAATTCTATATTTATAGAGACGAGTCCACAAAATGATTTACAAATTACAGGTGCCGGGGCGGTTACGAATGCTCCACATCTCCACCATTTGTAACCGCCCCGACAGCTGTAATCCTAAGGGGTTGGGATACTTCCAAAGCAAGAGTTATTTGTATTTATTTTTATGCATAGGTGACATGACTTAACCATTTCTATTATTACACCATTTTTGGGTGGAGAATCGATAATAAATCGACAAGCACCTCGCTGGAAGAGGTCTTAGAACTCAGAAGTCGATCGGTACCAAAAAAGTTAAATTTTTTATTGGTACAGAACGACCTCTGAGTTCTAAGACCAGGGTTCTAGGGTCTTTCCTAGTTAACATCTTGTGAGTCTTCACTCTGGCCAAGCCCGTCCAATGCTTCTAACAGAATTCTAGCTCTTCTTTCATGTTATGGATATGGGGTTTTTACAAGAAAAACAAGAGAATCTTACACGTTAGGTGTAAGATTCTCTTGTTCAATATAGTTTTCGATACTATCCACCGAGTCACGCGATTGTTCCCGTGTACAACAAATTGCTTACTCCATTTCAGAAACTTTAAGTTCATTTTATTTGCGTCATTACTATCTTCTAATTTTTGACTGTCCATATAAGGCGGTGCGTTGTATTCAAACTTCTGACTTTCATTCATCTTTCCGTGATAACTGTTAGCAATAATTAATAAATAAACAAAAGTCAAATACAATTTAAAAACAAAAAAACAACAACAAATTTAACACTAACATTTATTAAAACTGCAGTAAACGCATCTCCACCATTTGTAGCTGTATCTGAAGCACACGAATCTTCTAACGAAACTTTCACAGTTGAAAGTAGTTCCCTGGACGTCAATGAGTGCAATCAAGAGGAAGTCAGATAATATTGATTCTCGTAGTGTATTCATTTTCACTATTTGTATTTATATGCATAGGCGACATGCTAGGAGAATCGATAATATCTGACTTCCTCTTCTTTAGATTGCACTCATTGACGTCAAGAGAACTATTTACAACCGTGACAGTTCGTTAAAAGATGCATGTACTTCGGAATGTACTTCATCATTTTGATAAGTATTATCATTCTTCTCGATACTGAGATTTTCTATCTGTGTTGTTAACTGGTCGGCTTTAGTTCCAAAAATTACTTCTCTACGCACATTGCTGGAAGAGGTCTTAGAACTCAGAGGTCGTTCTGTACCCAAAAATGTTAAATTTTTATATGATTACATCATTTTTGGGTACAGAATGACCTCTGAGTCCGAGTCTAGCTCGTAGAACCAATAACCTATGGCTTCAATCAAATGATAACAGCTCTATTAAACTCACATAAAGAGGGAACTTTATGCAAATACACGTGGTCTTCCCTATCATAGTTCAGTCCTCTTTACCATCAACTGTCAGTACTTTTTTGTGCTGAGCCTCCAAATAGTCCTTTCTGAAAACTTTATTCATGAGGCAGCTTATTTGAACTCTCAAAAATAATGGTGCAAGGCCAGTGAAGAATCCCTGGAATTAAAATTCAAAATGTAAATCGTTAATTTTAAGTTTGGGTAGATTTTTTGTGTCCCGTATTTGTTTCAATGTGTTATACAGAAAAAACTCATTCTTACTAAGACTTGGTATTTTTTTCTGTATAACACATTTTGCCGACCCGAGTGAACCATTAAGGCCTTAATCAACTTATTCTGGTGGCATTGGGGTATCATAGTACAAAAATACTATCAGAAAAAATAAATCAAAATCAAATCTCACATTATGTGCAATGAAAACTGTTATACACAAAATATTAAGAACCGACTGAAAAAATAAGGTCCTATTCTACTAATGTTCGTGGGTATTGGGTGTCATGGTATTAAGAAATATTAAGAACTGACTGAAATAATAAGGCCCTAGTCTACTATTGTTCGTGGTATTGGGTGTCATGGTATTGAGAAATATTAAGAACTGACTGAAACAGTAAGGCCCTAGTCTACTAATGTTCGTGGTATTGGGTGTCATGGTATTAAGAGACTATCAGACAAAATGTCACACTTGAATTTATTATTCAATTCGTCGATCATATCAAATTTATTTAATAATTTGATTTTACTTTCGGATAATTGGTTATATCTTAGGAGCAGACCGTTTTTTTTTTCTATCTCCTTTTCTTTGGACCATATCAAACTCATCTTTTAAGTTTCATTTGATTCCTGTTATTTTTATAATATTTGCATTTTCAGTTTGATAATTAGTCAGGAAATTGGGTATCAGAGAAACACTCCCACTTGTCTGTTCATATTAAGCATAGAAGGAGATTTTACTTTTTCTTTTCAAAATTGATCTATTCCTGTGCCAAGAGTCTTTCACGTACCTGTAATCCATGAATCCAAAACCCAGTCGAATAATTAAACAGCCCCAGAGTAGCAACTGCACTGTGAGCATATTGCTGAGCATCAGGTACACAAAAACTTTTGTTTCGAACTCGGTAACTAAAATCATTCATCTTTGTGCCAACAAATGCGGGAGCCAAATGTTGAACTGTGATACCATAATCTTGGTATTCAACTCGAATTGCGTCCGATAAATATTTAATATAAATCTGAAAACAATAAAATATAATGTGCAATTATACTCTTTTATTCGAAAGAGTAAATAAAGTCCCCCTTGGAGATGTTTAAACAGACTATTAAAAAGAATCGTATTATGATTCATTATTATTGAACTGGTTGCAGGTCTCTTTTGCAGGGACACTGGAATTTGCAATGATCACCTTTATTTAGATCTATTGTGACCAGTCGGGCGGGGATGAAGTAGCACTCGAACCAACAGCCCCTTGGTTACGAATTCACCGTTTCAACCAACTGAGCTACTGAAGCTGTTAAAAGAAGAAGAAAAAGAAACTTACTGTAGTTTGATTTTAAAGAGTGTTTTTCTTGTCCAAGTTAACTGAAAACCAAACCTTTTTTTACATGATTGTGGGCAGACTTAAAACTTATCAATGGGTATAAAAAAACGTTTGTGGGCAGAACCGAGACGGGGATATATGACATTTTTTACGTTGATTATTATTCTTTGAGAGATTCTAATCTCGGACGAAGCTCAAGTCCAAAGATGAAGGGGACAAGATTTTTTTTTTTTAAGTTTACCTTTGATGCTGCATAAACAGTAAACAGAGGCCAAGGTTGATTTTCTGAACTTGAAGAAACATTCACGATGGCGCCTTTGCCTCTCTCTTTCATTTTTGGCACAACCATTTTGGTTAACATTGTAGTGACCCCAATGTTCATATTGATAATTGCCCAAAGTTCTTTTTCTGGTACTTGGTCCAGTGGCGCGGGTACTGTATATTGAGCTCCCACATTATTGACTGAAACCAAATAAGTGCAATAAGCTGGGTACGTGATATTTTGGCGATCCTACTCTTTCTTTCCGAAATCGTAATTTCTCCCAATCCAATTATGACTTGCTAATTTCCATTGTGAAGATCCGGAAACTTTTCATGATGAAAATTAGGAAACACATCATTATGGAGAGAAATTAGTTTACTCGAAAAAAATATTTAATTTTTTCGTACTAAAAATGTAAAGGAAAAACGGCTATTTTTTAAAAACCTGTAATAAAAATTCAAAAAAATTACTTTTCGTCTCAATAGTTCTTTTCTATACATAAAACAAAAAATGAGGAATTTCTTAACGAGGAGAATGAAAACTAAAAAAAATCCTTTTTTTTTTCAAATTCAAATTTAACGTCTCTTTTAATCCCCTTTCAATTTTTTATTTTTGTAACGCAAACTTGAAATACAAATCTGCTCTACTACTACTCCTTAATAACAAGGAACGCATGCAAAAGTTGTAATTGGGTCATTTTTAAAATATCTTACCCAAAATTCCCACAGTGAGTCCATCAATTTGTTCCTTTATTTTGTCGATAGCTGGTCTACCCTCGCTCAGATCAACTGCAATTATTTTCGTTTCCACTCCATAGCAGTTTTCTGAAAATAAAAATAAACGATTTTATCAAAAAAATAATTATTTTCTGATGGATTCCAGCACGTTAAGGTATTTTTGGGAATGAATCAGCAGATGTCCTCTCAAAAATCTAAGTAATTCCCGATAGATGTATCCCGCTACAATCTGCACAACGCCTGATAAATAGAAATGAAGGAATGAGGAAGAAATGGAAAGATCTAATAAAAAATCCAGAAACGCGCCAGTCGCGAACCTGAGAATTCTGACGTGACATGAGTATCTCGCCTAACATATCTACCGAATAGGCTGTAAAGTCTTTCCTTTGTGCTCAAAAAGAAACGAATACAGAACATTTGGGTAAGAAATAACGATAACACGGTAGAAAAATATTAGGATGCTAGATGGAAAATGACTTGATAGTCAAATTTTTGTTTCACAAATAAACAATATATTCAAGTTCCTACTCTACTTGCGCGCCATGTGAGGGTTATTTCAATATCTTTTCCGTTTTGTACAATGTATCATTAATCAATCAATCCAATGAGCAAATTGAGCTGTGAATACTTAAAAGTTGAACTGGCTGAAATCAAATATTACTCAAAATACTCACGGATGACTCAAGGTTTTACTATACTTGATTTTCAATTTTTGTTCTATATCTCCGTAAGGAAGCATTGTTGAAGTGGAATAGCCATAATTACCTATTTCTGCAGCACATGACTTCAATCTGTCAATATTTCTGCTGATTAGTACAATATTGATTCCTCTCTTTGCCAACTCGTTAGCATAAGCTTTTCCAATTCCATCAGTGCAACCAGTGACAACTACAAAGAAAAATATCGCTATGATACACATACATGAAAGTATAAAATTACAATATTTGATTACAAAGAGCTTTTCCTAAGCTGTGCTGGACATCTTTTAAGATCTTTTTGGTTTTGTTTGGTCAAATCACACGATTTTTCGATATTTCTTAACGTTTTAACCGGACAATTCGGGCCAATAAATTGTTAATATGTTTTGCTTAATGTTTTTGATGAATTTATTTTTCATTGTTACCATTCAATCCAGAATCACAAGACCTTTCAATTTACTCAGTGAAAAATCTGATACTGAAGGAAAAATATAAAAACGAAACTGAAATATTTGTAAACTTTAATAAATCCTAGGAATTAAGCCCGGGCTGTAATTCCCGTGAGATGATGACAAGAACACGACGGCTTGGAGAAACAAACTCCGTCCATATTTGCATCGAAATGTACTCACCAGCCCAAGCACCAAATTTCTGTTTCAAATCAACATATTGACCAATGAAGTGAACTCTGAACCCATTGTATAGTGAGTAAAGCACTCGAGCAAGTATAACAAAAAATATGGAAGCCCCAAACGCTGCAAAAATTAGAATGACATCCATTCTGAAATCTGAATCAATAAAATAAATCATCAGTTATCGCTCCACATCAATAGCAAATCAAAAATCCTTATCGAAAATCTACCTCTAGTGCAGATGTTTGCCTCTGAGCTTTTATGATTACCGATCAAAAAAATGTTTCTAGTGAATCTGTGAGTATCTGTTTACTAATGCCACTCATTTTTCCAGTAAGGTAATTTTTTTCAATAACGACTTAGTAGTAGTAGTAGAGGTTTTTCTCACGAAATCAACCGTTCTTTCCATTTATAAATGCATGATTAATTAAAATGGTAAAAAATAGATTGATATGAGTTTACCGGAAAGATAGGGCCATCAATATCTTTACGGTAATAACGACTTAACAGGGTGCTCGGTTTATACACCAAAAGAATACCACTAAGTTTTTTTTTAAAAAAAAAAAAAAAATGAGGGTACCGAGCTTTGAAAATAAATGCTATGCTTAAACACCAAGAAAAGTTAAAAATAAAAGTCCCAAATTGAAATGTCAACTTTTAATACCGAGTAAAAGACACAATACCCGCCACGAGCTACCGAGGCAGGTTACTGCCTCGGTAGCTCAGTGGTTAAGCGCTCGCCTTTACTTCACTTTGACCAGGAGAGCGTGGGTTCGATCCCCAGCAGAGGCAGGGTTTTTTCCTCATTAATTTGAGTATTTGACCACATAAAAATAGAGCTCTAAGGGTTAGGTGGTAGAAAATGCCTCAGGCATTAACCTCGCCTAGTGGTTACCTTCCACTCAAAAGTCTATATTTTTTTTTTTAATACCCGCCACGAGATGATAAACCTAACGAAGTGAGTTTCAGTTTACTTCACTTTACTTTCTAGAGGATCCGTAATTATCGACTAATACCACAAAATTTTCCATATTTAAAACTCTAGCTTTCGAGTACTAGATACAATATAAACACTATATTATCAACCCATCGATGTGAGGTCTAGATTAGTCATCGACCTTGCTTCCTAGTGGACCCGTAAGTGTTCACTTACGGGTCTCTACAATGATTTGCAGATTTCGAGTACAAGACAAAATACCGCTACGAAATGATATTCCCAAAAATGATTGCTTTTTAGCGGAGACAATACAATCACGATATTTATTAACCTAATAAAGTGAGATCTAGGTTACTCCTCGACTTTGTTTCCCATAAGAATTTACTAATAGGTGCCAGACATTTTTTCTCCACAATTTTTTTAAAATTTGTCTAGTTTTTGTACCACAATTATACTCGAACGCTGATTAGTGCGATTCTCAATATTCTATGTGTTTAAATTTTTGGACCTGTTAAGCCACTCAGGGAATATAGCAGGCTCTTTAGTGATATTTTTCTACATAATGCGTAGTATCATATTAAAAGGAATTGAAAATTATAAGGGACAAACTATGAAATAATCAATAAGTCTTCTAATTTCCAAACGGAAGGTCCTAATATCTAGATATTAAATAGGATATTAGTGGAGAAACTGAGCGAAGTCTACAGATCTACAAGTAACAAATTTTTTAACTTACGCAAATCTGATTGAAACCACTTTTGTGTTTGAAGGTATCAAGTTGTTCTTAGTTCTTAGGACTTGGTCTCTGTGTACATGACGACTCAACTAATATGAGATTGCACCTAGATGTTTCCCTTTCACTCAGAAACCAGAAATGTGGTAATAATTGCTGTTAGATAACGAGAAGCAAAACAAGATACAAGATCCAATCAACAGGTACTCAGTATTGTATCGAGTATCGAGTAAGGTTATGTTCAGATTTCAGATGATCGCGGTTACTAGTTACTAGTACACGATATATCGAAAATCGATATAGCTATATCGATATATTTTCTACCGATGCGATGTATAGATATATTATATCGATATATTTATCACGATATATCGTTTAATATGTACACTAATTTAGACTTATTTCAATGTTTTTAATATAGGTAGCAGTAAAATTTGAAGTTATCCAATTTTATTTTAATCGAAGTTTTCTAAATTTTAGGGGGATCCTCCTTGTCCCTTTGAAACTGGTCATTGGTGGAAACTGAAAGAAGGGTGGTAGGAAAGTACAGAGAGGGGCGACATTTCCACTAATTCACCTCGTAAAATTCTAATTTCTAATAAAGCGATATATATCGTCGATATATCGATATATTTCTCATATATGGATATATTTGAAATTCTATATATCGATATATTTTTGAACGATATGCCATCACTAGGTTCTACAAATTACAAATTTGTAAGTGCGGCATAACACAGAGAATACTGGACAAGAAAAATCCTTTTATTTTCACAATTCCTCCACTTTTAATCCCGTGATATCCTTAATATTTTTCCCCTTTTTATGTTCTTTCTATCTATCTTCCATACTTATTAAACACAATTCGAAGCTTGCTTGATAAACTATCTTCTTTTATCACTAAATGGTGAGGTACATAATAACCAGTGTCGTGGTTACTGTTTTGTTTTTGGTCTAAGAGTGACATCCACCTTTGTGAAGATATGATGATATTATTTTTACTATAATCACAGTGAAGCGAAGGATTGCAAAGAGGTTTCCTTTCAAGACTAAAAAAATGACATTTAGCGTCAAACGCGAAGAACCTAAATTGGATGGGTCATGCTGCCACGGCATGAAAAGCGACCAGAGATATCTCGCGATACTGTTGAACGAAATATTTCCTCACAGTCACTATCTTCTTGAATTTTTGGGGACGGAATATCTTTTATTTCCCAAAACCTTCTTACTAACAATTCAAGTGGTTTTCCTATTATGTGAAATGAGTGAGTTTCAAAACTCGAAGACGATGTGACGGAACCCATCATGACGTAACCCAATAATGTCTCCATCGCCGTCAAACCACTTGAGCTAACGAGATGTGAAGCTTTGAACAGTTGCGAAAATAGCTGCGCTCCTAAAATACCATCTACGACAGAGGGGGAATAAAATGCGGAATCTGCCCATGGAAGGTGACGCAATGAATTGAGAGTTTCTATTGGAATAGAAACAGAAGGAAGGCCATCTGCGATGGAGTCAACCACTAACGCATGAGCACTATATATTTATGTATGACGATTCAAAAAGGGAAGAAACAAGAAAACTTGTCTGGCCCTTGGGGTTAGCACCACCTAGCACCACCAATACCTCTGACTAACGCAAAGGCTTTACGCTAGGGGAGTTTTTTACAACAAGAAGATCTAATGAGATTACATGAACTAGCACTATCGAGAATAAAGCAAATAGTTTGCGCTACACCACTGCTATTTCTGATGAATATTTGAACTGTACGAAGCATCAACTAAGTTTGACAAATTTCTATTAACATGATTGTCATGTGTTTGAGATTGTAATGCACAAAATACTCTCTCATGATTAACTATCTGTGGAGATGGGATTCCGCGTCCGGGACTAGAGATGTTCTCGGAGGGAGGCCCCATGACTTGAAAATGTAATAACGAATTATGACGCTGATTACATTTTTTACAACTATGCTTTGATTGACAATTTTTTATTTTATGATGAAAACTTAAACAATTTAAACAAAGACCTTTTCCTCTAGCAAACCTATGACGATCTTGAGGAGTCTTATCTAAAAATTTCCTACGATTGTAAAAAGGGTGGCCAGTTGATATATACACACCGGGCAGCACGACGACTGAAAATGTTTAATCAAAAAAGATTTTGTAACCTTACCCTTGTTTGTCGGAGAAGAAGTGGTTTTGTGACCACTAGAACCAGGTTTGATACCCGTCTGAGGTGCGGTTTCTAATCTAGTCAAGATTTTCACTTGATCCCTCAGAAATGAATGAACCTTTGAAAAGGAGGGAATTTCATCACTCTTGAGTGACATTTCAAATAAGCGGGCCGTATCATTATCTAACTTGCTATGTGTGATCTGTGCGAGCATGAAGTCAGAAAGTGAGGGCACCGTTCGCTTTCCTTATAGCCAAAACTGAGGAACACAACTCATCAAGAACGCTATTTAAATGCTCAGGAGACTCAATTTTTATTTGTTCCTTGGGCAGTGATATTTTTGTACCAAATTTTCAAAAATAATAGAATAATTTTCCGCTATCGCGGGTATACCTGCACAAACAGCCAAGGCTTTACCTGACAGTTTCGATACTAAGTACTGAACCTTTAATGTGTTGTCGAGATCTTTGTTGTCATTAACAAGCGATTTAATACTTTCATAAAAAACATTAAATTCTGAAAATTCTCCTGAGAATGAAGGCAATTCTAATACTGGAAGGAGGTAGCTTTTTCTAATCTAGCCTGAGCATGGCCTAAATATAAAATAAATTTGTCTAATTCAGAGTAATCTAGTACAAATTTACGGTCTAATTGCATTTTATAAAAATTGATTTTATCTAAAACTTCTATATATGAATCTCTGACATTGGATAACGACTGACACCCAGCTTTCAATAAAATAAAATTGTTACTTTCGTCTACCTTTTTAGATAAGTCATACACAGTTTGAACTAAAGAAAACAAACTATTTTTCTTAGCCTCTAATAATGAAAGATTTTGTTTAAGTTGTTCAGGTGACAAAGAAATACATTCTTTCTCATCTACCATGATAAGTTAAATTAAAATCTAACTACTACTGAAATAAATCTATTGGTCATTCAAGACCCTCGTTGGAAACTTGCAAACCAGCTACCCACATTGACCTCACCCAGCCTGGGTTGGGCCGGAAAAAAGAGTCAACAATAAGTGGTGCTCCCAGACGGTCACCCATCCAAGTACTGACCACGCCCGACGTTGCTTAACTTCAGTGATCTGACGGGAATTGGTGTATTCAAAATAGTATGATCGTTGGCACTGAAATGACTAAATTAAATTTTAATCAAAAAACTACAAACTAAAGTTGAATTAAGAAACTACTAAGTACTAATGCAAGAAAACTATGCTATAATTGAAAAATTCTATCTATATAAAATGCGAAAGATCTTACCTAAGTAGGACCCTGAATGATAAACTTAAAAGTTTATTTTCAAAGTATAAGTTGTATGAAAATGAATACCTATGCATCTATGCTATGCAATAAGATATTATGAAAAACAAACTATGATTACGAGAATCGATTCTACCCTAACTACTATGACTTATGATGATTGATGAATGAAATGTGATAATGAAAAATGACTGTGAACAATAACAGATGAAGAACATTATGTTTTTCGTGTAAATTTTCAAGGAGAAAACTAGAAAGTATTCCGGTCCTGAAGCTGGCCAAAATATGTTTATGACAAAGGCTATGCCCTAACAAAGCGGGTTTAGTAGTAGTGGTCTGTAGTTGCGCTGGTTAAATGACCAAAAATGTGCTCTAAACAAGAAGAAAAGAAAACATAAAACTTACCCTCTTGCTTGACTTACAAACTATAAAGATCTCTAAAAGAATAAGCGAATATCTACAAGGATAGGAAGAAAGGAGGTTCTTAAATATTCACAGCACAAATTCATAATAAATATTATTTATCTAACTATTTATTATACCTGCTTATTGTTTGACATCATAATTATTGAAATTAATTGTCTTAAATTGAAGAGTAGCTTTTTTGGCTAAATAATCGAACTATAATTTGATCTACTTGCGATGAATGGTAGAATTAAACTAAAGTGTCTCTGCTAGATATATCAAATTCTGAACTTACATTGTTTTGTCAGTTTTAAATGAAATACATCCTAGCAGAAAGCACTTTGCTTGCTCAATATCAAACACTATGTACGGAAAAACCGGATGAAAAATAAGAATTGATTAAGCTTAGAACACACTGCGACCGATCGGAGCCTGATCTCACCAGATTCTGGCAACACACCGCAACCTGACTGGACCAGACATAGTCTCCGCTTGTTCAGCAAAATGTTAGTTTGTAGGTTATTTTTCTTCTATAATTTACATATTCTTTCAATATTGTGATTTTGTGTAAAGAAATTACAGCATTCAGAGCTCTTCTATTTCTTAAATTACAATCAGATTCAAATTCTGACTCAGATTTTGAATTTATTGCTTCTTCGCTCACAAAAAAAAGGAAGATATGGTTGTGTTAATATGTAAAAAAAACAGAGGTGCACAGTTATTTTTTTAAAAAAAGTGTCAGTATCACCTCGCAAGAAAGTTAGTTTGAAAACTGAGTCAGGTCAGCAACCCATACGCAGCGGATTCGTTCTGGACTCAGGAAAGCGACTCGGGTTGGATCAAGTATGGTCAGGTCTAAGTGTGCGTACATTTAATATGTTTACCTTGTTCGGGTTTTGATACTGAGTCGGGTCAAGTCCGGTCGCAGCGTGTGCTTACCTTTTATTCAAAAGAAATCTGATTATTAGTATTATATTGCTGCTATTTGCCGACAGATAAAAGATGCCGTGGTATCAATCAAACCGCTAGTTTTTCAACGCCAAGATAAAAAAAACCCAGCGTGCTATATCATAAAATACTGTACAAGTCTAAACCGGCATAATAATAAAAATACCGGCTTTTGTGTGCATAGAGCTTAAAGATGTGTAAAAAGTGAGTGAATCAATTTTACTTGACTGAACTATTGATATGAACTCTAGGCGTCTATCTCTTCTGTATTATCTGAAATCTACACGGTATGAGAGATGTTGTTTGACAGTTTGATTGTCAAAAGAGAGTAAATTGGAGTCTATTGTAGCCACCGAGGGGAGCTTCAAGAGGTGAGTGTACTAAACCCGTGCAAAAACAGAAGTTTTGGTGTTAGAAAAGGCAACTAGCCTTTAAAAAATCTGTTTCAAACCAATGATGAATTGTCATCAGCAAAATGCAGTTTCTATGAAAATTGTGAGAAGCAAACGAGGGTTACCGTGCCAGGAAATGGTACACCTAAAGAAAGAAAGGAAGCACAGATAGAATTATTGAACGCAACGCCAAATAGAATTGGGAAAAGGTGAAGTTAAAGAAGAAGATGATGACAGTGAATGAATATATCATTACAGAGTGTAACTGGGAAGGAATATATTACAGAGTGTTACTGTGAAGGAATATATTACAGAGTGTTACTGTGAAAGAATATATTACAGAGTGATACTGTGAAGGAATATATTAGAGAGTGTTACTGTGAAGGAATATATTACAGAGTGTTACTGGGAAGGAATATATTACAGAGTGTTACTGTGAAGGAATATATTACAGAGTGTTACTGTGAAGGAATATATTACAGAGTGTTACTGTGAAGAAATATATTACAGAGTGTTACTGTGAAGGAATATATTACAGAGTGTTACTGTGAATGAATATATTACAGAGTGTTACTGTGAAGGAATATATTTCAGAGTGTTACTGTGAATGAATTTATTACAGAGTGTTACTGTGAATGAATTTATTACAGAGTGTAACTGCGAAGGAATATATTACAGAGTGTTACTGTGAACGAATATATTACAGATTGTTACTGTGAATGAATTTATTACAGATTGTTACTGTGAAGGAATATATTACAGAGTAATACTGTGAAGGAAAATATTATAAAGTGTTACTGTGAAGGAATATATTACAGAGTGTTACTGTGAAGGAATATATTACAGAGTGTTCAACTGTGAAGGAATATATTACAGAGTGTTACTGCGAACGAATATATTACAGAGTGTTCAACTGTGATAGAATATATCACAGAGTGTCACTGCGAACGAATATATTACAGAGTGTTCAACTGTGATATTACAGAGTGTTCAACTGTGAAGGAATATATTACAGAGTATTACTGCCAAGGAATATATTACAGAGTGCTACTGTGAAAGGATATATTAAAGAGTGTTCAACTGTGATATTACAGAGTGTTCAATTGTGATAGAATATATCACAGCGTGTTCAACTGTGAAGGAATATATTACATTGTTCAACTGTGAAAGAATATATTACAAAGTGGCCAACTGTGAAGGAATATATTGCAGTGTTACTGTGAAGCAATATATTACAGAGTGTTTAACTGTGAAGGAATATATTACAGAGTATTACTGCCAAGGAATGTATTACAGAGTGCTACTGTGAAAGGATATATTAAAGAGTGTTCAACTGTGATATTACAGAGTGTTCAACTGTGATATTACAGAGTGTTCAACTGTGAAGGAATATATTACAAAGTGGCCAACTGTGAAGGAATATATTGCAGTGTTACTGTGAAGCAATATATTACAGAGTGTTCAACTGTGAAGGAATATATTACAGAGTATTACTGCCAAGGAATATATTACAGAGTGCTACTGTAAAAGGATATATTACAGAGTATTACTGCCAAGGAATATATTACAGAGTGCTACTGTGAAAGGATATATTAAAGAGTGTTCAACTGTGATATTACAGAGTGTTCAATTGTGATAGAATATATCACAGCGTGTTCAACTGTGAAGGAATAAATTACTAAAATTAATCTATGACAGTTTTCATGTCTAAAATTAATCTGACTCAATCTTCATATTCTAGTAACCTACTTCGCCGACGTTTCACACAAAACTAAATTTTCCTCTATGAATCTCTCCGTCACCTAAATCACCTTGTCCCATATTTGTTCATTACTGGAATTATGCTTGAAACTAAAATAATAAATGCTTTCTAATATGGGTTATAACCACTTTGTTCTCTTTCTCTCTCTTTTATATTCTTTTTCCTAAAAACAACAAATATAGGAAGATTTTCCTATTTTTGAACGCTTTGCGCATCAGATCGATTGAACGGCGCGACCAAGATTGAATTTTCTTTTTTTTTTTTAGGAAAAGGTAATATACATATTTTTGTCTCGCTTTTCTTTTTTTTTTCTTTCTTTTTTCCCATCCGAGTTTCGTATATTCTCATTCATTGTAGAGTTGAAAATATTTTAACTTTGTTTAAATCGTTGTTTGAAATGTCGTTTTAATGTTCAATTAAAATTTTTAGATATATTTTTTGTAAATTAATTGTTATTTTATTCAGGTTGAATTTTGAGTTATATGTTTTCACTTTATTGACGATTTTTTTATTTAAAAAATATTTATTTAAAAGATTTGATTACTGAATGCTATGTTATTAAAATTGGTAAGAATTTTTTCATGATTTTTTTTCTACAAAATTTAAGGTTTATTTCTACATTGTAATGTAAAAAGCATGAGATAATACGTATATGCACGACTTTTTATTTTTCAAAACATAGGTATAATCGTAGTGTGATATAATAATTGTGAATGATTTATTGGGGCACTCCTTTTCTTGTACCCAGTTCCCACTAATCTTATAAACGGATCTTGTGAGGCGTTTGGGGACTTCGCACCATCTCAGAATATTTCAGGGTCACACAGAAGTCCTCCTAATTTAGTGGGAATCACACTGACATTGTCGAAAATTTTCGATTTTTTTCGAGCAGCACTCATCCTCATGAGGACAACTGAGTAGCTACTTTAATGTATGTGGCAGCTCTGCTTTTACATTTTCTTTTTAGGCTCGCTTTAGGTACACCGGATGCAAAAAGATATTTCACAAAAACTTATCATTGAAAAGGCCAAGTTTCGACCACTCTCTTTAAATCTGCCTCTAAACGTGGTGATATCAATTATTACGGCCAAGTTTATTCTTGCTGATATTCAGACTACAATTTAATGTATTAGTGCACCTTCTTCTGTATCAATATTCTTGAAGCAATCTTCTTCTTTAACTTCACCCTTTCCCAATTCTATTTCGGCTTTCCTGGGTACTCTCATGCCAAAATCTATTGTTCTTTGTCTACTCTCTCTCTCTCTCTAGCTATCACCTTTTCATGGTACCGTAATCCTCGCTCTTAGTATACCGTCACCTAATGAAGCTTGCTCCTCTCGGTGGCAACATTCAATATTCTTAAAGTAATACCCACTATATATTTGAAGAGTTCTTTCCCTCTGCACGGTCTTAGTATACCGTCACCTAATGAAGCTTGCTCCTCTCGGTGGCAACATTCAATATTCTTAAAGTAATACCCACTATATATTTGGAGAGTTCTTTCCCTCTGCACGGTCTTAGTATACCGTCACCTAATGAAGCTTGCTCCTCTCGGTGGCAACATTCNTGTAGGTATAGACGCAACAAAGTTGCAGCATCAGCTAGTATTGATATGACATTATGGTTTATATTGATATGACATTATGGTTTACATGTAGGTATAGACGCAACAAAGTTGCAGCATCAGCTAGTATTGATATGACATTATGGTTTATATTGATATGACATTATGGTTTACATGTAGGTATAGACGCAACAAAGTTGCAGCATCAGCTAGTATTGATATGACATTATGGTTTATATTGATATGACATTATGGTTTACATGTAGGTATAGACGCAACAAAGTTGCAGCATCAGCTAGTATTGATATGACATTATGGTTTATATTGATATGACATTATGGTTTACATGTAGGTATAGACGCAACAAAGTTGCAGCATCAGCTAGTATTGATATGACATTATGGTTTATATTGATATGACATTATGGTTTACATGTAGGTATAGACGCAACAAAGTTGCAGCATCAGCTAGTATTGATATGACATTATGGTTTATATTGATATGACATTATGGTTTACATGTAGGTATAGACGCAACAAAGTTGCAGCATCAGCTAGTATTGATATGACATTATGGTTTATATTGATATGACATTATGGTTTACATGTAGGTATAGACGCAACAAAGTTGCAGCATCAGCTAGTATTGATATGACATTATGGTTTATATTGATATGACATTATGGTTTACATGTAGGTATAGACGCAACAAAGTTGCAGCATCAGCTAGTATTGATATGACATTATGGTTTATATTGATATGACATTATGGTTTACATGTAGGTATAGACGCAACAAAGTTGCAGCATCAGCTAGTATTGATATGACATTATGGTTTATATTGATATGACATTATGGTTTACATGTAGGTATAGACGCAACAAAGTTGCAGCATCAGCTAGTATTGATATGACATTATGGTTTATATTGATATGACATTATGGTTTACATGTAGGTATAGACGCAACAAAGTTGCAGCATCAGCTAGTATTGATATGACATTATGGTTTATATTGATATGACATTATGGTTTACATGTAGGTATAGACGCAACAAAGTTGCAGCATCAGCTAGTATTGATATGACATTATGGTTTATATTGATATGACATTATGGTTTACATGTAGGTATAGACGCAACAAAGTTGCAGCATCAGCTAGTATTGATATGACATTATGGTTTATATTGATATGACATTATGGTTTACATGTAGGTATAGACGCAACAAAGTTGCAGCATCAGCTAGTATTGATATGACATTATGGTTTATATTGATATGACATTATGGTTTACATGTAGGTATAGACGCAACAAAGTTGCAGCATCAGCTAGTATTGATATGACATTATGGTTTATATTGATATGACATTATGGTTTACATGTAGGTATAGACGCAACAAAGTTGCAGCATCAGCTAGTATTGATATGACATTATGGTTTATATTGATATGACATTATGGTTTACATGTAGGTATAGACGCAACAAAGTTGCAGCATCAGCTAGTATTGATATGACATTATGGTTTATATTGATATGACATTATGGTTTACATGTAGGTATAGACGCAACAAAGTTGCAGCATCAGCTAGTATTGATATGACATTATGGTTTATATTGATATGACATTATGGTTTACATGTAGGTATAGACGCAACAAAGTTGCAGCATCAGCTAGTATTGATATGACATTATGGTTTATATTGATATGACATTATGGTTTACATGTAGGTATAGACGCAACAAAGTTGCAGCATCAGCTAGTATTGATATGACATTATGGTTTATATTGATATGACATTATGGTTTACATGTAGGTATAGACGCAACAAAGTTGCAGCATCAGCTAGTATTGATATGACATTATGGTTTATATTGATATGACATTATGGTTTACATGTAGGTATAGACGCAACAAAGTTGCAGCATCAGCTAGTATTGATATGACATTATGGTTTATATTGATATGACATTATGGTTTACATGTAGGTATAGACGCAACAAAGTTGCAGCATCAGCTAGTATTGATATGACATTATGGTTTATATTGATATGACATTATGGTTTACATGTAGGTATAGACGCAACAAAGTTGCAGCATCAGCTAGTATTGATATGACATTATGGTTTATATTGATATGACATTATGGTTTACATGTAGGTATAGACGCAACAAAGTTGCAGCATCAGCTAGTATTGATATGACATTATGGTTTATATTGATATGACATTATGGTTTACATGTAGGTATAGACGCAACAAAGTTGCAGCATCAGCTAGTATTGATATGACATTATGGTTTATATTGATATGACATTATGGTTTACATGTAGGTATAGACGCAACAAAGTTGCAGCATCAGCTAGTATTGATATGACATTATGGTTTATATTGATATGACATTATGGTTTACATGTAGGTATAGACGCAACAAAGTTGCAGCATCAGCTAGTATTGATATGACATTATGGTTTATATTGATATGACATTATGGTTTACATGTAGGTATAGACGCAACAAAGTTGCAGCATCAGCTAGTATTGATATGACATTATGGTTTATATTGATATGACATTATGGTTTACATGTAGGTATAGACGCAACAAAGTTGCAGCATCAGCTAGTATTGATATGACATTATGGTTTATATTGATATGACATTATGGTTTACATGTAGGTATAGACGCAACAAAGTTGCAGCATCAGCTAGTATTGATATGACATTATGGTTTATATTGATATGACATTATGGTTTACATGTAGGTATAGACGCAACAAAGTTGCAGCATCAGCTAGTATTGATATGACATTATGGTTTATATTGATATGACATTATGGTTTACATGTAGGTATAGACGCAACAAAGTTGCAGCATCAGCTAGTATTGATATGACATTATGGTTTATATTGATATGACATTATGGTTTACATGTAGGTATAGACGCAACAAAGTTGCAGCATCAGCTAGTATTGATATGACATTATGGTTTATATTGATATGACATTATGGTTTACATGTAGGTATAGACGCAACAAAGTTGCAGCATCAGCTAGTATTGATATGACATTATGGTTTATATTGATATGACATTATGGTTTACATGTAGGTATAGACGCAACAAAGTTGCAGCATCAGCTAGTATTGATATGACATTATGGTTTATATTGATATGACATTATGGTTTACATGTAGGTATAGACGCAACAAAGTTGCAGCATCAGCTAGTATTGATATGACATTATGGTTTATATTGATATGACATTATGGTTTACATGTAGGTATAGACGCAACAAAGTTGCAGCATCAGCTAGTATTGATATGACATTATGGTTTATATTGATATGACATTATGGTTTACATGTAGGTATAGACGCAACAAAGTTGCAGCATCAGCTAGTATTGATATGACATTATGGTTTATATTGATATGACATTATGGTTTACATGTAGGTATAGACGCAACAAAGTTGCAGCATCAGCTAGTATTGATATGACATTATGGTTTATATTGATATGACATTATGGTTTACATGTAGGTATAGACGCAACAAAGTTGCAGCATCAGCTAGTATTGATATGACATTATGGTTTATATTGATATGACATTATGGTTTACATGTAGGTATAGACGCAACAAAGTTGCAGCATCAGCTAGTATTGATATGACATTATGGTTTATATTGATATGACATTATGGTTTACATGTAGGTATAGACGCAACAAAGTTGCAGCATCAGCTAGTATTGATATGACATTATGGTTTATATTGATATGACATTATGGTTTACATGTAGGTATAGACGCAACAAAGTTGCAGCATCAGCTAGTATTGATATGACATTATGGTTTATATTGATATGACATTATGGTTTACATGTAGGTATAGACGCAACAAAGTTGCAGCATCAGCTAGTATTGATATGACATTATGGTTTATATTGATATGACATTATGGTTTACATGTAGGTATAGACGCAACAAAGTTGCAGCATCAGCTAGTATTGATATGACATTATGGTTTATATTGATATGACATTATGGTTTACATGTAGGTATAGACGCAACAAAGTTGCAGCATCAGCTAGTATTGATATGACATTATGGTTTATATTGATATGACATTATGGTTTACATGTAGGTATAGACGCAACAAAGTTGCAGCATCAGCTAGTATTGATATGACATTATGGTTTATATTGATATGACATTATGGTTTACATGTAGGTATAGACGCAACAAAGTTGCAGCATCAGCTAGTATTGATATGACATTATGGTTTATATTGATATGACATTATGGTTTACATGTAGGTATAGACGCAACAAAGTTGCAGCATCAGCTAGTATTGATATGACATTATGGTTTATATTGATATGACATTATGGTTTACATGTAGGTATAGACGCAACAAAGTTGCAGCATCAGCTAGTATTGATATGACATTATGGTTTATATTGATATGACATTATGGTTTACATGTAGGTATAGACGCAACAAAGTTGCAGCATCAGCTAGTATTGATATGACATTATGGTTTATATTGATATGACATTATGGTTTACATGTAGGTATAGACGCAACAAAGTTGCAGCATCAGCTAGTATTGATATGACATTATGGTTTATATTGATATGACATTATGGTTTACATGTAGGTATAGACGCAACAAAGTTGCAGCATCAGCTAGTATTGATATGACATTATGGTTTATATTGATATGACATTATGGTTTACATGTAGGTATAGACGCAACAAAGTTGCAGCATCAGCTAGTATTGATATGACATTATGGTTTATATTGATATGACATTATGGTTTACATGTAGGTATAGACGCAACAAAGTTGCAGCATCAGCTAGTATTGATATGACATTATGGTTTATATTGATATGACATTATGGTTTACATGTAGGTATAGACGCAACAAAGTTGCAGCATCAGCTAGTATTGATATGACATTATGGTTTATATTGATATGACATTATGGTTTACATGTAGGTATAGACGCAACAAAGTTGCAGCATCAGCTAGTATTGATATGACATTATGGTTTATATTGATATGACATTATGGTTTACATGTTGTATCATCATCATAAATAGCCTAAATTCATCATAAATTCATCTCCACTGTTGGATTAATGTCTCCTCCTTTTGTTTCCACAGAGGTGGATTGCTATGGATTGCCACTTGAGTCCCGCCGTCTTCTGAATTTCATCTCGCCATTGAGAGTTTGTCATTCTGCTTGATCACAGGGGTACCATCGCAAAATTTTGTAGGTCCATCAATCGTTTGTACTTCTGGCTGAATGGATATGTGCTGGCCCATTTCCATTTCAGTCATTTTATTCTATAATAAAGTGTATCTCAATATTTTTATCTGGGGTCTTATCCACCTATTCATCTTCCTCTCGTAATACCCAACAGGCCAATATGCTTCTCTGCATACTTCTTTGAGTTGTTTTTAAACTTTGAATATCTCTTTAGCTTTCGTAGGCAAAAGTGAGAGCCGGGATTATGCATTGATAATATTTTTCTTTTTAGGACCATTGGGATTTTGCACTTCAATATTGTATTGTTTCTTCCAAACGTACACCTACTCCACGCAATTATTATGATTCTATTCATTTTTTTATTTCGCGGCGGAACTGCTGGATTTTACAGTTTTCCCTGGTATTTACGTCTTTTATCGCGTGGTGTGAAAGACTAAATATATACTTATAAAACACAAAACCCAGTTGGTATACTGACTCACTGATAATCAACGTAGCTCCACGATGGCTACACCTTGAAACTTGTAATGATATATTTAAATACAAAATTATCTCTGTGGCAAGTTATTGCGACCCGAGAAGGTTTAAATAAAAAGATGAAGATATGTTTAATGAAGAAAGATTAATTACTATAATACATCTTTTCTCAAACACTTCCGAGATGGTATAGGAGCTAACTACCTTGAATTATTCTCTCCTGGGAACATCATCAGACCGTTTCATTGGTTTTGATGACGTCCTCAAGAGGCTGAAATTAGTTCGATAGCTAACTACAGGGTGAGACATTTTAAATATTTTGAATAAAGTTCCATGATTTTCTTCAAAAAATTAAAACTAATTTAATTATGTATATTTAGTTTAATTATATTTATGTAATATAAATTTCAATAAAATATGAACTATAAATAATAAGGCGAGTCACGAGTGCTTTCGTCTGTTACGACATTCTCAAGTGGACTAACTCTGATTTGAATTCTGGTGGTAGAGAGAGAGAGAGAATTCTAATTGATGGTGGTAGGGGGGGGTCATCTTATTTTGTTTCTATAAGTATTATTTATAGAAACAAAATACTTATAGAAACAAAATAAGATGAGCCCCCTACCACCATCAATTAGAATTCTCTCTCTCTCTCTACCACCAGAATTAAAATCAGAGTTAGTCCACTTGAGAATGTCGTAACAGACGAAAGCGCTCGTGACTCGCCTCATTATTTGATACACAATATTTTATTGAAATTTATATTTCATAATGACTACAAACATACTAAATACCATTTCTAAATTTATGTACATACGAAATACGAATCAAACTATTTATGTCTTACTTAGTAAATTCCAAGGTGAAAAATAAATCATACTTGATATTGTGAGAAGTTACTTGAGGGTGAAATCCTCACTAACCGAGTCTACCGGAACTGATGGTGTAAAATAAGACAAAAATCTGCTATAGTATTGTGTTTTATACGAGTGTAATTATATTTCACTGATTGCCATGCTATTAAAGACAACATGACAATTATTAGCCTCCAAGCTTATATATGGATATTGGATAATTAGAATAAAAACTTTAAAAAGTAAACAACAACATATCAGAAATGAAGAGTGACATCTTACATGGATGATATTAGAATATTAAATTCTGCGAGTATTCCCCTACAAATTATTCAGATTAATTTTATTATTTTTGATTGGAAAATTTTTGCATTTTTTGTGAAGTTGGTTCATTTTTATGTAGACGTCTTATTACTTAACTGAAAGGTCTTAGCGGATAAGTCAACAACAATAGCCACTACCTGCAACAGAGGTTAGTTAGCAAAGTGCAATGGGTAATTATTTCTACAGAGAGAGAGAGAGAGACGTCTTATCTCTTATTGCGCTTTGGAGGTGTGTCATGACGACCTATATTAAACAGCAAAAATAGATCATCATTCAGCAGTTCAGCACAGATACGCGAACACGCGATGCTATAAGGTTCGCTGCTTTATTATAACTAAAATGGTTGGGCTTCTTAAAACAAACATCCTGACTTTCTCAAAAATTCTCAAAAATAATAAATAATCCCACCAAAAACTGAAATAGAAAAGTAAGTTTTTGGGGTATATAGAAATTTTGAATTCTTCTAGAATATGAATTGACCTTGATATATTTAATCTTCATATATTTAACTAGCTGTTATCGCCCGTGCTTCGCCACGACCTATAGCTTGGCACCTTAGAGACATGGTCGTTCCCGTGCTAATAGTATTCTATGATTTCCCTTTCAAAAATCGGAAGCTAATAATAATCTATGATTCCCCGTACAAAAATCGGGAAAACGGCCATAACTCGAAAAAGGTTGGACCGTTTTTTGCAAACTATGTTCCAAATTAAGGTTTAAAAGGCCACCTAAAACTTTCTCTCTTTGAGTTGATATGTTGTCCCGACAAAATTTCAGATATCGGACCATGACCGGCTAAATTCGGTCAAAAATCGAAAAATCGGCCGTAACTCGAAAACGGTTCGACATTTTTGAATTCCGATATTTTTTTCTGGAGTTTCGGCCTATGGTTTGGGAAGGTCCGTTCTTATCAATTTTTCGATATCTCTTACCGTTTTGGCTAAACAATTAAGTGATACATACACACACATTTATCGTTACATTGAGTTTTATTATTATAGAAGATATAATTTCACCTCTTTTTACAGAAATTTACTATCTAGTAAGCTTATTCTCCCTCAAGTAATACGAAAGCGGTTCCGGGGCATAACTTCTTTTTTTAAGCTTATTCTCATTTTTTTTTAACAAAGTTCAATTAAAAAACATGCTTCTAAACTGTATCTTTTTTTCTCCCTCTCTCTCTCACCCACTATTTATTCCTGTGTACTATCCATTCTCAAAACGTCCGTTTCCTTTGTGTCACTCATGCAGAAACAAAAGACTCGTAAGACGTCACATGCTTTGTCCATCATAATTTTCTCAATGAGCCAGTTGTGGAAAAAATAAAATAAACACACATTTTACAAACACATCTGTTGAGTGCACTTTTTTAATTTTTTCAATGATAAATATGCAACAAGGCAACACTACACTTTCCAGTAGAAAACTTTCTGTTGCATACATGTTGACCTAATATTATCATCGTTAAAAGTGCAACTTTCAGTGGAATGCAATGTTTTCTTTTCTGTTATCTTCTCAACCTATCTATACTGGATAATGTAAAAGATACAAGATTACAATAATGCTATTGTATGATGTTGTTGGTCATAAACCGAGTCCTCCACACACACCTATGCTGGATAATGTAAAAGATACAAGATTACAATAATTAATAAATAAATAGGTATTTATTTTTTATATGTAACGTGCCACACGGGCAAAAAAAACAGCGTTCTGTGCTAGTGGAAACGAGGTGTTAGGCCTCAGCTGCCAGTTTACATTAGTCATCAGTGTTGGAGCTATATCTCCATGGAGCAGTGGGTTAGCGAAATTGGCTCCCATCAGGACTGGACATTATATCGCTGTTAGTTTGCGTCGCTTTCAATTCACCCAAACCATATAAAAAAATCGAAACACTTTGAACAAACTAAACGACTTTCTTTCATCATCATTTATGTTAACAACCGTTTGCATCAACTCGCCATGAGTTTTTTTTTTTTAAAAAAAAAAAATAATTGGTAAGTTGGCATTTCAAAAGGTTGAACAGTGGAGTAACTTCGATTAATAAACCGATTTCTTTGGAATGAATAGTTTGCAAAAACAAGCCAGTTTTGGCGTAAAAAGTGTTAAAGTGACATTATTTAGAGTCTCAAGTTTTTAGAGCAAAAGATTCCAATGCTAATGTCTTTCCAACGATATTTATTAACTTTAAAAAAAAAAAAGGTTAGTGCTCCAACTGACCTTTTTAACTGGAGTTCGCATTTAAAGTTCGAAAAACACGGAAACACATGTTGGTTTTACATCAAGGAAGTTGTTTTACTTCTAGCTCTTACCGTTCTCGTTTAAGACAGGCTTAATAAAAGCCGCCAAAAGCGGCAAAAGCTTTGTGGTTCGTTCTTGGAATATAAATTTCTCTACCACTTAGGTCCGGTCCTACCAAAAGCCGAGTTTTAAAACATTCGGGTTGGGGTATTGTATTAACGCAGGTTGACACAGTGTTAGATGAAACTCTCTGAAAACACGTCGTGGTAGGATCGGGCCTTACTGTTCTTGAGATATCTTGTTCACAGACAGACACACGAACCAATGGTTAAACTCGAGATTCGTACTCCGAGGACCCCATAACGTGTTTTTCCATTGAAATATCGACATCGAAATCAGACCATTACAATATTTTTTTCCTTTTTATAGGTTAAGGAATGTAATATTTGCAGCCCCAAATGCACTATTGCTGACACGAAATTTCCAGGGTTAAAATTATATAGCTAAAATATTTGTACATAGGTACCTACCTCGTTACATTGTTCTATCATTTTTATCGATTACATAACACGCAGAGTTTTCATTTGGACAAAGTAAAATACAGATAATTGAATTAAAAAGTAGAAATATCACATGGTCAGTTGTCACACACACACAAGTCTGTTTAGTGACCTCTCCACTAAGATAAAAATGATATTTTCCTGTAATGGGTTTATTATTTTACTGATATACTGATGTTGAATCCGGATATATAGATTTAGTCCAGGATAATTTGAAATTTTACACATCATGTAGGTACCTAGTTCTACATTTTTGAGTAGGGGTATTAGGTTCTCCTAGAAAGTTCCCTCAAATTCCGGTGCTTTGGGAGAGGATGGGTGAGAACGTTTACCCCGCGTCGCACTACGGTTCAATTTATTTGAAAAATAGATCCTGGGTGAGATTCTGAGAGGTTACTTGTCCCCGGCCGTCCTTTGGAAGGAGCTACCAGCTCACGCTACAAAATTCAAATCCTCCTAGTGTTGGATTTTTCGCTTGATGTCGCTCTTAGAAGCGTGAGCTTGGATTCGCATCCAAAGGACGATTGTCCTGAGGGCAATATCTTCATTGAATCCATCTGGGTCAATGTGATGTAAAATAATACAGAAAGCAACACTGCAATATTACTATTTTTGTGTTGCTGATGTAATTATATTTCAGTGATTGACATTGTTCTGGGAACCCATGTCAATTATAAGATGTATAATGACAAAAAACTTTAGCAGCAAACAACAACTTATTGAAAGCTGCATGCTCAGATTTCTGATTTATTGCTAACACAGAAAATATGATGATATTGATTGATACTCGTAAGAAATCTAAATAGAAAAATAGTACGGAGCCCCTATTATGATATAACATTTACGGTGAGATTCAAGGACCAGTAAGGACTTAAATACCAAATTTCTTTGATAGCATGCGTCAACGCTGAGCTTTAAGGCCACAGAGGGGACCTACTTGCCAAATTCCTTTAGCAGGATGCATCAACTTATTTAGAGCTGTAGGCAGTTTCTTTCATCTGGCTAACATCTTTCTCGATAGTTGATTGATCTAATTATTCACAAAACTTTGTACTCAGATATACGCTGATGACCTACTTGGCAAACTTTTTTTCATTGAAGTCATTTCTTTGCTATTCAATGTTCTACAATGTAAATGAACTTTTAACTTTTGCATGTTTGCCCGTCACTATGAATTTTAAATTTAGTCAAATAAAAAAAGAATAATAAAAATCCAGGCCGCTCCATGTCTCTCGCTAATACTTTTAAAAAACTTTGTAACATGTCTCGCATTAGTGTTTTGTTTCTAAATAGAAGTGGTACGGATTAAAGGGGCCAGTGAGACAAGTGATACGGATTAAAGTGGCAAGTAAGACAAATAGTACGGAGTAAAGTTACAAGTGAGACAATTAGTACAGAGAAAAGTGGCGAGTGAAAAGTACTACAAAGTAAAGTGGCGAGTGATAAAAGTGGTGCGGAGTAAAGTGGCGAGTGATATTAGTGGTGCAAAGTAAAGTGGCTAATGAGAAGTAGTACAATGTAAAGTGGCGAGTGATACAAGTAATACGGAGTATAGTGGCAAGTAAGACAAATAGTACGGAATAAAGTTACAAGTGAGACAATTAGTACAGAGAAAAGTGGCGAGTGAGATTAGTGGTGCTAAGTAAAGTGGCGAGTGAGATTAGTGGTGCAAAGTAAAATGGCGAGTAAGATTAGTGGTGCAAAGTAAAGTGGCGAGTGATACAAGTGGTACTAAGTAATGTGGCGAGTGAGACAGGACTTTGCTTATACAATAATTGTCATCGAATTACTAACAAGATGTGCGCGCCTTATCGAACTTTGCTTATACAATGTGTTATCGAATTACTAAACAACATGTGCACGCCTTATCGAACTTTGCTTATACAATATGTCATCGAATTACTAAACAAGATGTGCGCGCCTTATCGAAATTTGCTTATCTGTGGATTTTGCTTATACAATACGGTAAAAAAATTGATAGAAATATATTTACCTAAATTTGGGTACAATCCTAGACGGACAATGATTTTTAAGTATAGAAGGATGGTTCGGGATGTCGAAAACAGAGCGAAGGGTAATATTGTTTTTGGCTTACCTGTGGTTGATGCTTCAGTTTTTTTTTAAAATAGTTAAAGATGAGGACCCTTACTGATTAGGAGAAGAATAGATAAAGGAATGGGATCAGTAAGAATCAATCACAAATAAAAAATGAAGAAATGTTGTCACAAGTTGTGACTTATTTTGCCAGTAGTTGTGGTTAAATAATAAAGGTTCACAATATATATTACTCGACGTAATTTATGTAAAAAGTCACAATTATTATCACTAGTTGTAATAATAAATTAATAAAAAAGTATTCACTCATTTGATAGTTTCAAATTGAGAGACACTTTTATCACTTGACGTAATAAAAAATTTGATTGTTTCAAATTGAGAGTTACAGAACAATTAACTGACAACCAAACCAAAAAGCATCATCTCAAAGGCAAGATAGGTAACAATTTTGACATGTTTGGTATGGGTATTATTTCTCTTAATATAAATTTAATATATTAAGGGTGAATCATTAAATGGCCTTAACACTCAGATTGTAAGTGATAATTAGATTTGAAGAAAATACTCCTCACATCTGTTTCGACCAACTTATTAATTTTTTTTTTTGGCTTACCGTCTCCTTTTTTTGGCTTTAAAAAAAAACTTGAGTAACTGAAGCCGCCTCACATACATTTATAGAATTTTATAAAATAGGTTTCAAACAAGTTACTCTGAGTACCTACCTAGATAGTTTGGAAATTTGTTGTTAATGTTAAATTGTCTAATTAATTTCAGCTGATCATTGTAGCCCTCTCTGAGATTAATTTTTGCTATGGTTGGGACAAAGGTAGAAAAGTAACACAATCTCAGGGAGTGCAAACCTCAGTGCAAAGCGCTGATTTTGTAAAACAATTATTTTACAAATAAAGGTTGTTGTTGTTATTATTATAACATCCCTTTAATATCTTTTTAGACGAAGTCATACGAGACGGGGGTTTTAAACTCCATTCGCTAGAAACTTGCAAACAGGCTACCCCTATTAACCTCACGCAGCCTGGGTTGGGCCGGAAAAATAGCCAGCATCACGAGGGCGCGAACCCACGTGGACACCCACATGGTACTACCTCGCTGGACGTTGTTTAACATCAGTGATCCAACGGGAACTGGTGTATTCAACGTGCCATAGACGCTGGAATAAATATTTTTTAATTTTACCAATATTTAAATTCTATCTAGATTTTCTTTTCTTTCAACTTGAGAACAGTTTAATTTGCCATCAAAACTAATGTATGATTATTATATTTTCTGTTTAAGAATTGTTTGCACAAGAGATGGAAAAAAGAATTCCTAATCATGGAGAAAAAATTCATTCATCAAGTGACCTAACACCGAGATCAACAATCAAAATATCGGCTACAGCACCTTTTGCTTCAATAGAAGATCTAAGTCCAGAAGAAGAACTAAAAATGAACTCTCAAAATCAAAGCATTGATAAAGATACTTCAAAAATGGCGTGTTTGGAGATGCCACCAACGCCAAGAATTGATATTTCAAGAGCAAGCAGTTCGTCTCAACATGATGACAGCAGTCCGGAGAGAGAGCTTCTGGGAGGTGAGCAATGAAAACTCTGCCCGTTATGACTTACAATTTATAAAAGGCCAACTGATATCAATATAATATACATATGTCCATACCAAATTCATCAAAATTGGATGAGGCGTTCTAATACCGCTATTGTCATTGATACAAAAAGATAAACAAAAGGACATTTGTCGTGCTAAAGCTAGACCTCACTTGTGTGAACAATTATTTAATTCGAAAGTTTACCTATTGAACTGTTGCAATATCTCGGAACCCAATCCAAATTAGATTGATTGATAATTTGGTAAATTAGTTTTGTTCTTAAGCTTCCTCAATCATCTATTTTTAATTACAAAAATTAATTGATTCCGTTTTACTGTAGAAGCCAATTATTAGATATCTATCTGATGACCGCAACTTCGTATGCGTCCTTTCCTGTGACTACAATAATTCAGTCTGTTTTTTCTTTTGCAAATATCAGATAATCCAGACGATTCCGTGGAAGAATGTGCATTACCCTCGACTTGCAACAAAGGAGGCCTTCAATTCCTAGTCGGGTCGTACATTAGAAAAGGATGTTTTCGATTTTTCTACTTGATTGTGTTTATAAGTAACTCAATCTCCTGAGGTTCATTGAATAGCTATCGCAATAGCGACATTTGGTAGCATTATAAGATAGCTTAGTCCTAGTGATATTGAAGTGTTCGTTAAAAAAACCTTGTATAATTCTGTGATGCCCACAACAAATCTAACATAATTAACACAATCTGCGATAACTGGGATACAAAATAAAATCTATATTCTATATTTTACCTGTTTTTTTTGGGGGGGGGGCAGGNTTTTTTTTGGGGGGGGGCACTCCTTATCACTTTTGATATTTCTAACCGTTTGGTAAAAAGCGTCTTTTTAACGATAACTTGCTTCCAGTTGAGCTTTTAATTTTTCCCAACCTTATTACCTGCATAGGAACTTTGATAATAACTTTAGCCCTCGACAAGTTTCGTTCATTACTTACGGGCAGGAGGTATATCCCGTGCTTCGCTCCGTTTCACTTTTAATGTTTCATTATTTTTTTTAACCACATAACCATTTCATGCTGCCTGGCCATTAATATGTAGTAAATTTAACCAAAAAATTAGTTTATCTCGAAAACGATTTGACATTGTTGAGTTCTGGTAATTTATCTTGGCTTATCTTAGGTCTAACCGTTTCGGCTTAAAAATTCGGACAAATTAACATACACACATACATCATACCTAATTATATTATTATTAATTTATCAAAGAGTAAGTCAGCATATAAAGTGGGTTTTGCGTTTTGAAAATTTATATATATTTACATCCGACAAGTTATCGTTTTGTTCTCTGAGAGTTGAATCAATAATTATTGTATATTTTCTCTTCTAGGTGTTACTGGAGAAGGTTGTGAAAAATTAGGTGGATTTTGTGAAGAAATGGCTCAAGATTTAAGAAATAGTACCGAGGAGCTTCACTATCATGATACAGAAGGAGAAACTAAAAGTAGAAGGAAAAAGTTACAGCAGCAGCAAGCCGTAAGTTTTGTTTCTTTCTCTTTTTATTAAGCGTCTGTGCGAACAAGCAGCGTTGACTAAAGCTCCAAGTCTAAAGTGAAGGAAAAATTTACAGCAACAGCAAGCCGTAAGTTTTGTTTCTTTCTCTTTTTATGAAGCGTCTGTGCGAACAAGCAGCGTTGACTAAAGCTCCAAGTCTAAAGTGAAGGAAAAATTTACAGCAACAGCAAGCCGAAGTTTTTTTTTTCTTCTCTTTTTATGAAGCGCCTGTGCGAGCAGTCAGTGTTGACTAAAGCTCCAGGTCTAAACTGAAGGAAAAAATTTACAGCAAGCCGAAGTTTTGTTTCTTTCTCTTTTTATGAAGCGTCTGTGCGAGCAGGCAGTGTTGACTAAAGCTCCAGGTCTAAACTGAAGGAAAAAGTTACAGCAACAGCAAGCCGTAAGTTTTGTTTCTTTCTCTTTTTATGAGGCGTCTGTGCAAGAAGGCAGTGTTGACTAAAGCTCCAGGTCTAAAGTTATAAAGTTATTACTCGGTCCTTTGGAAGCCACCACGCGCGACTACAAGCTCACGTAACTACGAGCGACTTCAAGCAAATACATGCTAGAAGGAGTCGAATGGAGTTTGTCGCTTCAGCTCGCTCGTAGTACAGTAATATTGAAGTTGTAGTTAGTTGCTTTATTGAAGTTGTAGTTAGATTATGGAGTTTAAAATTAATGTAGAATTTCTTTGTGGTAAGGCCCTTACAAAGGGCCTCCTGCACTACGTATCTCTTCAATCTTCTCATCTTTTTACTTTGGTAATGCCGCCAATGATCGCTACTTACATTAAAGTAGATACTCAATCGTTCTCACGAGGCTAAGTATATCCCGAAAACATATGTACAACTTCGAAAATTTTTCGACCCGGCCGGGAATTAGGTAATTTTAAACGGTAACATCTTGCTAGCATTTCTATCGTATTATTCATCCTCAGATTGGGGTCCATTAAAAAAGAGATTTTAAATTCTGACACAAATAGACGGAACTCAACCTTTCCCATAGGATAACCAGTCTACGTAACACCTAGCCAGAGACTGAAAGGGCAGTTTTTAACAAAGTTCGTACTTGTATTTAGTATTATATAAATATTAAACTTTACTACAAGTTTGTATTTAGTCAGTGAGATTTGAATGCCTTCCATCCTTCGGGTGTAAATGAAACCTTTGCACATGCCAACACTACAAGTGACCCAAACACCTTTGGAGGGACACATTTGATGGAGATTTCCATTAAAATACATGCATATTGTATTTTCAGATCGCGGACGCTAGGAAAGAGTCGGTCACCAGTGATATTGGTTTTCTATCAATCAGTGGAAGAACGAGTAGGTTATCATCTGTCGGCTCCGCCACATCACAAGGTTCTGCTGCTTCAAATATGTCTGGTTTATCATCTTACGGATCTCATATTTCCAGCACGTCTCATTTATCTGCACATTCGAATCTATCAAAAACTTCTCGTTGTTCATCTCCGTATAAAATGTTACTTGAAACTTCTTTTTGTGGTCCTAAACCAGCAGAAAAAACTGATCTGGGAGACCCTCCTAACAATGATATACTAACGTTAATTAAAAATACAGAAAACTTAGTAGCAAGTGAAAAGAAAACAAAGTGCCTTGAAAATGGTAAAGGAGGAGAAGCAATAGAAATGACTGAGATTACCAAGAAAAGAGAACAGCCCACGATAGAGATTACAGAATCTAAAGGAGTCAAGCAACCTGAGTCTAGGGTACTCGACGACCCCAATCGAATTTTCATTTCTTTACATGAGGATTTACCAAAATCTCTCATGAGTCAACTCAATCAACCTACCCAACCGAAACCTTCAAAGTCAAATAGACTTAGGGCTCATTCTCATGAAGACAGAAAACATAAAAGTAAATCTAAAAAATCGAAATCTAAAGATCGAGAAAGAGAAACTCGAAGCAAAAGTCGCCCTGATCAGGAAAATGAAATTCAGTTAGCGTCTTCCATTAAAACTCACTCAGGAGAAGATCAAATTTTTATATCTCTACATGAAGATCCTGTAGATAAAAGTAAAGGAAGTGATACACTTATGGGTGGAGTTGAGAAAATGAAGCCCTTTACAAATCCTACTTTGAAAAAGTTTATTTCTCAAAATGTTGATGAAATATCGAAAGCACCAACTCACCAAACAAAACACCAATCTCCTTATGAGAATTCAGAATTGCACCAAATTATTTCCTTACACGAAGATCCACCTCCTCTAAAATCCAAGGAGGAGTCAGAAAGAGGAAAAACTACATTTAGAGTAGTACCTGACTGTGTTCCTACATCAATGATAACCGACAGTGATAATCAGTATTTTATTTCCCTTCATGAAGACTACAAACCAGTTTCCAAACCAGAAGGTCCACCAAAACAATCTATGCAAGAAGTGATTCAACAATTTAAAAGAGACCAAATAAGAGCGACAATCGCAACTTCGAATGCAAAAGACAGAACAAAGACTAAAGACGCCACAAGGAACACGAATGATTCTAATTCCAATACTTTGCCAAAAAGTAGAACCGTTTCAGAAAGGAATGCTTTGAGTAGTAAACATCTTCATATATTTATTCCCTTGACAGGAGATGAAGAAATCAGGCCAATAGAACTGGAATCCGCCGACCCTATTCAACCAATGGGTCACTTTGTAGATGATAACCCTTTGGTGAGAATTATTCCCTTGCACGGCGATGAAAATGAAAAAGACTGGAGTAGATCACAAAGCAATATTAATCAAACTGAAGCGAATAATAATCATCTATCTTGCGCAGAACCTCTTGAACGCACAAATAGGAGTATGCCTAATATGACGATGTGTCCAGAATTAACAGAATATAAGGAAAAACCGACAACATTAAATTTGATGAGTGTGGACAAGACAGATCGTTCCGTGAAGAGTTTAACACATTTGGCCCGTCACGAATCAAGGACTCCGTCACCGGGGAGGTCAACATTGGCAAGGAGAAGTTCAGAATCATACAAAGGAGGTAAGTACCACAAAACTTATGTTAAATATAAAGAAAAAGCAACATCAAATAGCCAAAACTGATTTCAGTGCATTGCAATGAGACCTTATTACCTTATGTTGTTGAGAGGTAGGTCTATAAATGCTCAGAAGCTCAACCCGTGGATCAGATGCTAGTTTATAAACAAAATATAACGGGTTATACCATTCACACCCATCACGCACTATCTCAAATTTCAGTAAATTTCAATAGGAACTCATTACCTCATGGCATTGAGTGGTATGCAAATGATCAGAAGCTCAACCCGTGGATCAGATGCTAGTTTATAAACAAAATCTAACGGGTTATTCCATTCACACCCATCACGTACTATCTCAAAATCAATCATAATCCACTAAATCTTCCATACACACGATGGGGTGTATGGATGACCTCATACTCATCAATCAGTTTCCACACACCCATCAATCGTTATTCACTTTCCACACACACACACACGCGCGCGCTCTCGATTCACACACTCACTCACTCAAATCAAACACAGCGTCAGTAATTGTCCTACACTAGAGGTGATTGGGCGTAGACGACTCTGTTAAAAGGTACGTTAGGAAAGCGTAGCATAAATATTTTTTAAGTCACATTTTAACGTGAAAAATGTTGAAAATAACTGAGATTCACTTTTATTATCAATTTCTCTTTTTTTTACAGATTCCTCAAGTGAGAGAGATAAAAAATCGACTGGTAAATCTTTCTTTTCATTATCAACTTTGTTTCGAAGGAACAGCAGTTCAAGACATTCTTCTAAAAGTCGAAGTAGATCAGACCTCAGCAGCAAGCAATCGGAATCAAAAGTTTCAAACTATGAACACACGTTCAGCCATACTGTGAGTACCTTAATAAGTATTATTAGCTCAAAGATTTTTGATTGATCAAATCCCGTGACTAGGAAATAAACTCAAAATATATGGTGCAAGCTGATAATAGAATGAAGCCTCTGGCATATGACACTTCTGTCTTATGCTTAATCTATATTAATTATTAACCTCACCCAAGAAATTCAGGCATATATTATTACTTTGTTATTTAATATCATACAGGATCCATTGAGGTCATTGTATGGAATTTATTTTACAAAAGAAGTACTTGACTGATTTTCAGGCTTCTCTAAATTTAAAATGGCCACCATACAAGAGCGCACTGCCTGATTGAAGTTGGTGGGTACCATCCATTACGAAGTGTCAAAAATGGGTTAAATAAGTGCATATTTTTGGCCCGAAATCTTGTTCTGACAGAGCTCTATCTCAGAAACGGTACAATGTGACTCGTCATTTTTTAAAATTTAGAATGAAAGTGGAATATATATTTGGAGAACCTCTACGAGGATCAAACCAGATGTAGTCACAATAACTTAGTGCATTAGTCGTTGGACTAAAGACATAACTTAGTGCATTAGTCGTTGGACTAAAAACAGAACTTAGTGCATTAGTCGTTGGACTAAAAACATAACTTAGTGCATTAGTGGTTGGACTAAAAACAGAACTTAGTGCATTAGTCGTTGGACTAAAAACATAACTTAGTGCATTAGTCGTTGGACTAAAAACATAACTTAGTGCATTAGTCGTTGGACTAAAGACATAACTTAGTGCATTAGTCTTTGGACTAAAGACATAACTTAGTGCTTTAGTCGTTGGACTAAAGACATAACTTAGTGCATTATTCGTTAGACTAAAAACATTACTTAGTGCTTTAGTCGTTGGACTAAAGACATAACATAGTGCATTAGTCGTTAGACTAAAGACATTACTTAGTGCTTTAGTCGTTGGACTAAAGACATAACTTAGTGCATAAAGTTGTTGGACTAAAGGCGTAACTTAGTGCATTAGTCGTTGAACTAAAGACATAAACTAAACGCCACTGTTAGGTACTTGGATTTTAAGAGGTTAGCATTTGTTAGGTACTGCTTATTTAGAGAAACTCAAGTCCATATAACTGAATTTGTAGAGAGGTGACAAGTCTATCATCAACAATAAAATCAGATAATTCTATTATGGATGCTCACACCAAATTTCATCCAAATTGAACAAGGCATTCGAGAGTTATCTAGATACGAAAAGATAAAAATCAACCAATAAAGAAAAGTTGGATCGTAAAGGATCCATCAAGGTCACAAATGTAGACCTAGAGTTAATTGTAGACCTCACTTCGTTCTGTCGACAATACTGTTTATGTGGTCATTGTGGTCTGAGGAAACACCTGCACACTATAGGTTTGCAGCAAGACCAGCTTCTGTGTAGACTCTGTGGCGAGTATAAGGAGACTGCTTCTCACGTCATTTTTGATTGCAACTCCCTGCTTGCGTGCAGACTAAGCATGAGGCAGCTACATCCCAGGCTTCACATCCATGAAAAATACCTAATCAAGCTTGCTCAACCGTCTTAGCTAGACAAACAGGTTAATTTCCAAGCACAAAAAGACCAGTTAAGGCTTTGGTGCATTGGACTTATACGGCCCTAAAGAACAATTTATCTCACGGTCTACAGGTCTACAGTTCACAGGACAATTCAATATTTTGTGATTCTATTTTATGATCGATCATTTTTTTTCACGAACTTGGCGTGTCTAACTGCTTCGTTATGAAAAAATAACCTGTGATATCTGGTTGCATAATCTAATTTGGATTATAAAAAATATTTTATGAATGGGGAATTTTATTATTGTGTTTGTTCTTTTTATGCGTTTTGCGAGGTCCGATATTTTCAAGTATAATTGTATGTATTACAAAAGCGGTATTTGTGCGGTCGTAGGTACCATAGTCGTAAAGCCGTTCATAGTAGTCATAATGTCAGATTTCGAGCCTGATAGGACATAGGGCCCGAAAACTAATCAGATAAACCAAACAAACTAAGGTTCAGTTTTGAAATATTTGCCTGTCTTTCTATCCGATGACTGCCTCTTTGTTATTTTGTATCACGCAGCGTTAAAGCTTAAGAATTGGTCCTAAACTGGTCCTATTTATGTAGCATACTCGCTTATACTCAATAACGCCACGTTATTGAGTTTGGCCCAGTCTTACTCAAAATATGTTAAAACTAATCAGCTAATTACATGAATAAAACAAATGCCCATACAAATCAGCTAATTACATGAATAAAACAAATGCCCATACAAATCAGCTAATTACATGAATATAACGAACGTCCATAGAAATCAGCTAATTACATGAATATAACGAACGCCGATACAAATCGGCTAATTACATGAATATAAAAAACGTCCGTACAAATCAGTTAATTACATAAATATAACGAACGTCCATACATATCAGCTAATTACATGAATATAACAAACGTCCATATACAAATTAGCTAATTACATGAATATAACAAACGCTCATACAAATCACCTAATTATATGAATATAACAAACTTCCATACAAATCAGCTAATTACATGAATATAACGAACGCCCATACTAATCAGCTAATTACATGCATATAAAGAACGTCAATACAAATCAGCTAATTATATGAATATAACGAACGTCAATACGATATTTCATCAAAATAGAATTAGGAGTTTAAAAGTTATCGTGGTAAAAAAAGACACAGACAAAGAAAAGAAATTTTGTCAACTAGACCTCACTTTTTAGATTGCTAAATTCACAAACACCCAGCCAATCCAATTTATTTGAACCTGACGAAATGAAAGTGATACCCACTTAGCCACGGAGGTGGCGTAAAGTATAAATGACATTGAATCACAAACATAAATTTTCTGAGCTATCATTTTTTATATCTACAAAAATGTAAAGATATCTATTATCTATATCTCACTGAAGACTGATAAATGAATTGGATTATGCTCTATACAGTGTGTACATAACATAATTAGATGCACATCCGTTAACCACATAGTTTTGACACCAAAATAAGAGGATTTAACTCTATAAAGCCATGTTCGAAAATGCTTCCCCTCCAAGCTACGGAGCTCGAAAGTTGGAAGAAATGTGTCGTTTTTTCTCAATACCTTTCCTTTCGCGTTTTGTAAAATAATAAAATGTATGTCACTTAAACCTATGTGGCACTTAATTGAGAAATTTTCGATATGATTTCCAGGGGTGGAGATATGGGGGTCGCTCAAAATAAAAATACACTCAGAACTTTTCGGTGGTTGCTTGGATTTGAAAATTAATTGTTTTTTGAAAAATGTATATCTTTTATAACAAAATATAAATTTCGAAAAAATGAAGAGGAAGGCCGGAAAACGGTCGTAAAAACGAAATTGCGGAAACACGCAGCCCGAAACACTATTAAGACGCAACATGGAACCGATTTAACAATTGAATGTCTGAATAACTCACCTTTCCATGTTTGGTATTTCAACATTTCAACACGAAATGTTCGAAGAGACTGCTATGTGGAGTGGCTCTCGTGACTTTTGTAGATCGGAGGAGAAGCATTTTGGGAATGTGCCATGTGTCACTTTGGCAGAGTTTTTATATTGAGCGACCAAAATATCTCTGCCCCCTTGAAACCAGATCATATACCAACTTTTTGCAAATAAGTGCCACATATGTTAGGGACCATTTTTTTTTTTACAAAACGTGAAACTTGAAAAGATATTGTTCTTTCAACTACTAGGCTCTGTAACTTGGAGGGGAAATATTTTCGGACATGGCTTTAGAGCATGGCTTCTCAAACGGTGGTACGCGTACCACCGGTGGTACTCAGAACCATTTCAGGAGGTACGCGAAGCCATTTTCAGTTGTACACAAAATATCATAAAATAAATATATGCATTATGTAAGAAAAAAAAAAAAAAAAAAAAAAAAAAAAAATCCACCTTATAATACGAGTGAGAGTAGATTAGATCCGTTCGCAGGCGCTGCTGACGAATATAAAGAATCGTTTATTGATCTGACAAGTGACAGCACCGTGAAAGTTCAACAGTAGTAGTATTTTAGTTGATTTTTGGATGAAAATCAACAAGATCAAATATCCAAGTTTCCACAAGAAAGCATTAAAAGCCTTATTACCCTTTGTTACCACATATATGTGCGAATTGGATTTTCTCAATTGTTGTACTTGAAAAACAAGTATAGGAGTAAATCAGATGTGTTCTATGACATTCGCGTAAAAATAGTAATATTCAGCCTGATGGGTATTGAAGCAATTGTTTCTGATAAGAGTAGGTAGTACGTAATCTCATCGGAACAGGAGGAAGTGGGTTCAAAACCCCACCTTTCTACTCACTCTGCCACTCTGTTTTACATCTTATCAGGTACCTTTGCATGATTATTTTTTAACTTCAACTTCTTTGTGGAATATTATGTTAATAATTTTTTTTTATTTTCCTTTATACAACCCCTTCCCCCAGGGTGGTGGTACTCCAAAAATTCGAAAAAATACCAAGTGGTACTTCGTATTGTGAAGGTTGAGAACCCCTGCTTTAATGAAAGAAATCATCTTATTTTAGTGTCTTTGTGATTAACAGATTGACATCGAGTTATATTCCACCCTGTATAATGTGACGCCCTCGCTCTCGACTCAGTAAATCTAGAGTTACAGATCAAGAGAATAGTAATTATTCTGTGTCGGATTAATAGATTTTCATCCTTCTCACTGACATGTTAGACGCCAAGTGAACAATAGCAAAAGTCAACTTCTCACCACGATAATTCTCTGTGTCGGATAATTAGATTTTCATCATTCTCATTCTTCTCACTGACATGTTAGACGCCAAGTGAACAATAGCAAAAGTCAACTTCTCACCACGATAATTCTCTGTGTAGGATAATTTGATTTTCATCCTTCTCAGTGTTCTCAATGACATGTTAGACGCCAAGTGAATAATAGCAAAAGTCAACTTCTCACCACGATAATTCTCTGTGTCGGATAATTTGATTTTCATCCTTCTCAGTGTTCTCAATGACATGTTAGACGCCAAGTGAACAATAGCAAAAGTCAACTTCTCACCACGATAATTCTCGAACGGCTTATCTAATTTCAATGAAATTTGGTATGGATACCTATTCATAAATTATATGCATACCTATTCATAAATTTAGTTCTTTAATTTTTGGGCCCTGTTGTGCCAACCGGTGCTGAATGGTTGCCATTTTAAGTGAGTGAGGTCTACAGTTCATCGAAATACTGGTAAAGATGTGATAGCTACCTAAGTGTTTCCAATGTTTTCCCGAATATTTTATTTTAATGAAATTGGTTATGGACATTTATCCCGCGGTCTGAAGCTTCTGTAAACAGAAATGTTGTTTCTGCTTGACCTCTATAAGCAGGAATTTGTTAAGCAGGATAACTGTTTTGGACTTACCGATGTGGCGTTCAGGTAAGGCCTAGGGTCGGCCCTTTTCTTCGTCGTGTAGTGGACTGATTTAATGAAGTTTATGATTATTCGATTGATATTTTATTATAAATTGGGATACCACCTATGTCAAGTAAAACCATATTAAGGCAGATAAAATACTATATCTTCACTTGATTGTAAAAATTAAAAAGGTGTTAAAGCTGATGTGCTCAGGAGAGCACAAAACTAGTCAGCTTTAACACCTTGTTATCTGCCTTCATATTTTATTATAATTAATTTATACGATTAAAAACACAAAATCACAAAAAATACATATATATGAAAAACTAGCAGAATACGCCCGCTTCGCTTGGCGCCTTAAAGGCATGGCCGTTTATAGTTCCAACCCCCTTTTTTCGCGATAAAAAGGGGGTTGTCCTTTCCTAAAGTTTAGTTTATCTCCATACCAAATTTCATCAAAATCGGTTCAGTAGTTTAAGCGTGAAAGCGTAACATACATACATACTGACAGACAGACAGAGTTACTTTGCATTTATATATTAGTATGGATTACATTAAACACTCAGCGATTTTAAGTTATAACGAGAGATAATAGATTTGAAATATTGATGCTAGGAAGGGAACTGGATGAATGCTCTGCGCTCTCAAATTTACAATTTGATGAGCCCAACATTGTAATTGAAGATAAAGATACCTGTTCGGAACATTTGTTTCACCTTTTGTACACTGGGTCGGAACAATAACGACGATTTGGAACCTCTCTAGGCAGGAAACCTCTATAATCCTCAAAATATAGCCGATCCCTTCAATTCCTGTTTATCCCGGATCGACTGTTTGATACCTATCGTTTAGTATAAATAGAGGGGGCCACTGTACAAAAAAACAAATAATAATAAAAAGTAGTCAACCATTCCTTTAAAAAAAAACTGCCCAACAGTTTTGAGCAGATCACCTCGCTTTGTGCAATTCAAATAAATATTCACGAGAATAATGAATGATAACAACACAAAGTATAATTCTTCTAGTAGTGTATAATTAAACAATATGTTTAACACAAGTATGACCCATTACAATATTGCGTATATAAAGGGTGTCCCGATTTAATCTTAAGAGTCGATTTTCACGAAGACCATTGAAAAAAGGAAAATAAGTCTATTTTGGGAGAACAGTCAGAAATCGCGGGGCATATAGGGAGAGTAAGGATCCTGTTGAATCAGAGGAGTTTGATTTTTTGCTAAAAAAATATGAACCGAGTGCAAGAAGTAGTCATTTCGGCATGTTGATGGCGGATTAGAGCCTGACTCGATCGTCAGCGATAAGTAACCAACTTTAACCGATCATATTACTACAGTAGAAACCCGATTATTTCAACTAATTTGACCGTGGGTAGGTGAAATAATCGAGGTTATGGGTAAAACAATGGACATAGGGCAAAATTTAGATATGTACTAAAGACTGAAATGGGTATTAAATATGTATCCTTTTTATTTGACATTAAAAAAAAAAAAAAAAATGTATGTACCTAAAAGAAGGACAAACTAATAATGTATGAAGGAAGGTTTACCAAATCCACAATTTTTGTGGATTTCTTCAAACACATAATATAGGTAAACCTTCAATTTTGCTTCCTGTTCAGTGGTGGAAAAAAATATGTAGGTACATAATATCTGTGTGATGCTCACAGATAGCATCGTCACCAAAAACCGCCTGAATCTTTCGAATGCTTTCCACTTAACTGTTTCTGGTCAAATTTGATGTACCAGCCCCGCCATTTTACTTGCAAAACAGACGAGAGCACACTGCGTTTCTCGAACACTGCTCGACAGCAACTGACGCCTGTCGCTAGAGGCGGGAAATCATTCATATACATCCGCACAAAGGTTCAAGGTTGTCTCATGCCAGCATACATAAAGAGAAATTAAGAAACTACAACCCTCATCCCACTCTAAATGGAATTTTCAATTGGATTTATGCCCGCCCCCCAAATCAGAGAGCTAGGTATATCCGCCTTTGTGTGCTAATGTCATAATTAATGGAGTACACATTGGAGCTAATTCCAAAATATAGAATATTACCTACCATCCAGCTAATCGAAGGTCGGCTAACTATGTTTAAAATTTAATTGCGTGATATTTTTTGAATTATACAATGAAACCAATAATATTTACAGAATATGACGCCCAGGCGTTATTAGACTACTTCCCAGAAGATCAAATTAAAATCAGATGATTATATCTTCTGATACTTAAAGGAATTCAACCTTCCCTGACGCTGTTTCACTCTTGCAATCTGCAGAATTCAAGAACGTGCAGAAGAGGTTATAAATGAAATGAATTCTGAAACTCTCAAAATAGCCAAAAATAAAACTCTCCTTACGGATCGTTATTGGTAGTCTATCAGATCAGCTGATGTAACCTACTTGTCGCAAAAATTGAATTTAATCCTAGTTCAGGGTATCTGTGATTCTGTCGTGTACATAAACTATGGCACTAACTCACTTCTCACTTGTCACAGCCGTATTTGGCTCTGGGATGCTATAAAAGGATAAAAGAGACTTAAGGTCGAAATTAAAAAAAAAAAAAAACATGTCCTAGGCGTAATAAAAAGNGAAAAAAAAAAAAAAAAATAGCATGTCCTAGGCGTAATAAAAAGTTCCTAGGTGTAATAGAAAATTAAAAAAAAAAAAAACATAATAAATGAAAACAAAAAAATTATCAAACAACTATAAAAACTAATTTCCCAGTGTTGCTACTGAAAAGTTATTATCAAAAAGAAGAATCCGTTTTTTCTTTGTTAAAAAGTTGCTATTTCGGAGAAGTTAACTTTTCCATTACCAGTAAGTCATCATGAACTTAGAATTCTATCCAAAAAACCACACCATTTTTGCTGATGAGTCCACAAAGAGAAGTATTTTCATGACTTTTGTAAAAGCTAAAAAAAAATATTTTATTGAAAAGCTCCATACATTTATAATTAGAATAAAAACATATGACCTTTGTGTGTTTATTACTGAAGAACATAAAAAATCTCTCACTAGATTAAAATGTTACTTCACTTTGAACATGAAATCTTTACATTAGAAACATACATAAAAATCACCATTGACAAATGACCAACATGAAATAATTGAATCAGTTTCTTTATCTAACAAATCATAAGACCTCTCTCTAGCTAGGGCCGAGGATTAGATTTGCTAATCCTTAGCACTGGCTAGAAAGAAGTATTATGATTTTGTCAACTTTGTTAGAGGGAGCACCGGGAAGAAGGTGATATATCAAAGGTTCCATGAATTTATATAAGAGAGTAAATGTAGCTACATGGTTCTCCAGAACAACCTAACGAGTTTAAAATGATGAACCAACTGAGTTTAAAATGTTCACTACCAATCAAAGCTTGTTATACATTGTTATTGCTATCATTTTCTTCCCAACGGAAGGGGGTTTAGTTATAATGGAGTTTAAAAAACACTACCGTTATTTATGACGAGGATTCACTTTGAACAATAATACTATGATGTCGAGACATTCTACGAGAAAGAACCTTTCAAGGCCACCACACAAGACAAGTAACTTTTTCAATAAAATATGGAATAATTTTATTTATTATTTCTGAAGTTTAGAAATTAATTTATTAATATTTTCATTTCAACAAACGTAAAAAGACTTTAAATTACTACGTAGTGACTCATTTTCATTATGTTCTCTCTATAGGAGCCGTATTTGCAATTTTTTTAAAAAAAGTAAGTGAATCCTCGTCATAAATAACGGTAGTGTTTTTTAAAGTACCAGTAGGATGTCTAATATAAATTTGTTAAATAAGACAATGGAGTTGTCGACCTCTGAGCATCGTGCATTTGTTGTAGAGACTTTTTCCAAAAGTGTTGATTCAGTGACAATTTCTTAGGGGAAGGTTCGTACTACTACCGGATTAATTCAGAAAAACTGGTTCTGCATTGAATTAGAAGCATTTAGGCAGAATAAGAACGTTGAAGCTGTGTGACATGCAATACAAGTCCTCGCCAATCTGCAAATGTCTTCCATAAATGATTCATATGTTCAATAAATCATACATCAAAATAATTCCCCGTTTGAGATTTCAAAAAGTCACGACAATTGCATGTGTAGCATCATTTTTAAAATGAGCAGGTATTTATGACTTAACACAGTTTCTCCTTCGATTCCAAACGTTGCTATTCTTCTCCAAGTTTCTCTATCCATCGCCATCCCCCATCCTCTTAATCTCAACCATTCCTTTATGCCATCAATCCACTTTCTACCACAATCTCTCCAACTCTCCATCCATGAACTCTCCCATTCAAAAAACCTTCCGTTGGATTGCCGCATGACATGCCCGACAAACGCCATTTTTCATTGTTTAACCCTAGAATGACCAAGGTATTTTTTATCACAAGTAAGACCAAGGGGGGGGGGGGCAAAAAATGCCCGCGGTAGTTTTTAGCTATAAAACCAGTTTAAATAAGAAAAACTATGTTGATAATTATTTTTCAAAGTAAATAAAATGAAATTAAACTGTTCATTTATAATTTTGGACTTGAAACAACAAGAAAAAGTAGGAAAAGGAAAAAAAATACTTCATCTTCAAAAATCACCTTTAACATGAGTTTGTCGACTGATTGCAGTATTTTTTTTTTTTTTTTGAATTTTAAATTTATTTATTTATTCATATACATACAAAGATAATTTTCCCTAAGCTAATAAGCTTCTAAGGAAAATGAGTAACAATTTGAGTGATATGCTACACTGAGTCAACCAGCTCAGCAGAGACACAGTATATAGGATCTCCACCCAACCAGTCGACCCAATGTAGCAAATCGCAATACAATATTATAACAAGAGTATTAAGTATATTACACCTATCATTGTGCAACTTAAATATTTAGATAATTAACAAGTTAGATATCAAGTGAATCTATTTTTAAACTTGATCTGAGATAGATACATATTTACACTCAAAAGTTTTATTTCAAAATTATATTTCCAATGCAAGACAACAGGCGCGAGGTCTGAGTAGTTATCAATCTCCTGCATGTCTCGGGTCATACTATTTAAGAATGTAGGAACGAAATAATCAGGATGTTTTTTTCCGTATTTCAAATTTACTTTGGGAACAATAAATGACTGGTTACGTATATTATAAGGTAGATCATTTTTCTTTCTAAATTCATTGTCGAAAAAGTATTTCAAAATTAATTCATATTTATGCAGATTCTTTATTTTCATTTAGAACTCAAAAGTATAAGAAAAATTAGGAAAAGAAACAAATGAAACCATTATCTATCATTTGAATTGCCCAACCGACCCCCCAAATCTGAGTCTGTGACTTCTATACAAATGACATAAGATACTATGGATTCGCTATGTTTTTTAGTAGTTCATTCTGTGGACTTTTTTTTATCAATATGGCCAAAAAAGTCGGCAGAGTACATTTTAAAAGGCACAATGGCTTTAACAATTTGTTTTTCCAGAGATACAATGAGGTGGAAAACAAAAAGAGTACATTTTGTTTTTCAATTTTTTGTACCATGTAAGACCAAGGGGGGGGGGGCAAAATTTGCCCGCGCTCCAGAAACGCTTCTAGGAGCTATCTGTGGAAGGGGTTATGCCACCATTACCATAGGTAAATAAATCATATCTTTGACAATTAGCTTGGATATCAAGCCCTTGGTACCAAATAAAAAGAAAATCGCAGTTTAAAAACCGCGGGCTAATTCCCCCCCCCCTGGTCATTCTAGGGTTAATTCTTTTCATAATAACTTGAAATTTCCTCTTCCCATTCTTCTTAGCACTTCAATGTTGTTTAATTTGTCCCTGCAGGATATTCTGTGAATTTTGTCTATAGCACCAATTTTCAAAGGACGTAATTTTGTCACATCTATCCAATGTCCAAGATTCCCAAGCATATGTCATAACAAACAGATTCTAAAGAACATAAAAAAATACTGAAATAAAATGTTATATTAATTTGAAAAATGAACATAAAATCCAAAACATATAAAAATGACCAATATGAAATAATTTAATTAGTTTGTTTATCAAAGGAAGTTGACAAAATCACAAGATGTTTAGTCAGGGCCGGTGATTAGGACATCACCGGGTAGAAAGGGATTTGGGTGGCCTCTCTAAGCTCTAATACATAAAAGCAAAACATACTAAATACTTATTTCCGTACTAGGAAGCTCCACCCGCTTCGTTTGGCACCTTCGGAGATTGGTCGTTCCCGTGTTGCTGTCCTGTCCTCAATTATTTGAAATAGTTTGGTATCGATTGTAAGATAAGAATCTGGTGCTGCTGTCTCATACATCTGGCTACCATCGGACACGATGATGCCAACATTGAATTGATTTTTTAGTTAGCGTGGACAGAAAAACAACTCTTTGCATATGTATTATGGTAAGCTTCTGATTTCCGAGGAGTAATTTTCTCCAATTCAGTTATGATTTACTAACTTCCATAGTGGATGTTGGGCCTACTTGAGACTGTGAGATCAAGAGTGACATCCTCACGAGATGATCGGAAACGATGACGCCATCGATTTCGTGTAAATAAAAATGTCATTTAGATCGAAAAACGTGAACTCTTTTTCCTGTCACCCATCCATTGTTTGTCCCTACTCGGTGTAGGTAACATTAGAGGGATGGGACCTAGACAAAAATATTCTCAGGAATTCACCCATCAACTGTGCCAAATCCATTGCAATCGGATAAGTAGTTTCGGAATGCAAACAGTTCTGTGGGTGAAACAAACGTCGAAAAAATGTACCGTTGAAAAAAAAAAGTCTCGCGTTACATCAGAAAAATAAAATTTCACTCTCATCATTTTTTCATTACGCGCCTAAAGAAGTATAACTTCAAAAATTGATTTTAATTATGTTTTCTTTTTTTCAAGATAAGCTCTGTGCAAGATTCCATATCATTGATTTTAATTTTTTTATCAAGATAAATTATGTGCAATATACCTTATCAATAATTTTATGTTTTATGCAAATATTTGTAACATATTTTGTTTACCAGTAAATGACTCAAAGTCTTCAGCCTTGACCCACAGTCAAGAAATACCCCCGAGTCAATGAATATAAAACTTCTCATATGATGAACTAGATCATAAACAAAGCCAGAGACCAGAGAGCTGAGCTTAACATCTAGAATCTAGAGTTTAAAATTAGAAGAAAAGCAGTCAATACAGGGTGTAACAGAACACTGTGCGTACATATTTCTAATTCTATGAATATAATTAATGTCCATACCAAATTTCTAATTCTAGGAATATAATTAATGTCCATAACAAATTTCTAATTCTAAGAATATAATTGATGTCCATACCAAATTTCTAATTCTAAGAATATAATTGATGTCCATACCAAATTTCTAATTCTATGAATATAATTGATGTCCATACCAAATTTCTAATTTTATGAATATAATTAATGTCCATACCAAATTTCTAATTCTAAGAATATAATTGATGTCCATACCAAATATCTAATTCTAAGAATATAATTGATGTCCATACCAAATTTCTAATTCTAAGAATATAATTTATGTCCATACCAAATTTCTAATTCTAAGAATATAATTAATGTCCATATCAAATTTCATTAAACTCGGATAAGGCGTTCGAGAGATATCGTTCGAGGTGCAAAGAGACAAACAAAAGAAAAATCGGTCAAATATCTTGATTTTCCCAAATATCATGAGGGATGGAAATCTGTGGATAGAACATGTGTGTTTTTAGAAGAAAAGTATTGGATACGGGAGCGTGTCTTTCCATTTGCGGGGTCCCATCTATTGAGTTATCGGTACTTCATATGTGCTCATATAAGCTATAAAAATACTACAATGTTTATAAAGTGCGATTTTTTAACTTTTGAAATAGCCGAACCTGGCTAATGAATGAAATTGAAATTTGAGTTTTTTTTATAACAAAAAATGTGTGAATGTTTACAAATAAAAAAGAAAGAAAAAAAAAATATCCTTACGACTAAAAAAGGTGTGAGTGAGTGTGTCAAATTATAGTGTAACCAACAGTGAGTGGCCATTTGAATCTGAATTGTGTTCTGAAGCTTTTAAAAGTGAGTGTGTCAAATTATAGTGTAACCACAGTGAGTGGCCATTTGAATCTGAATTGTGTTCTGAAGCTTTCAAAAGTGAGTGTGTCAAATTATAGTGTAACCAACAGTGAGTGGCCATTTGAATCTAAATTGTGTTCTGAAGCTTTCAAAAGTGAGTGTGTCAAATTATAGTGTAACCAACAGTGAGGTGGCCATTTGAATCTAAATTGTGTTCTGAAGCTTTCAAAAAAATCTCGAAATAATCGTAACCCCCAGGGTGCGTGTCCTCCATTAGAAAACGTTTCTGCAATTTTTTTCCGGGAATATACCCCTACTTATTTTACTCATAGAACATGTGGTTACAAAGTTCGTACAATTTTGTTACACGCTGTAGAGCTAAGCTCATTTATGCAATAGAACATGCCTGAGCTGTGAGCTTGAAAATGTTATGTTAAAATCAACAGGGTGCCCGGGAGTTAAGAGTCTTTTTTTCGTCTCTAAACAGGTGTCCGAAAGTTCACTTACCTTGAACTATTACAGCACTTCAACATTGCGCATGAAAAATTAAAATACTCTCTGTGTCGGAATATGCGTGTTTTTTTGTATGGTCTCCTTTTTATGATGTTTATAAAAGTGCAAAGTAGATTTCTATCATATTATACTCGTATCATCTATTCTACATTGTAATCCTCGTTAGAGGAACCTATACTAAAAAGTTGTCTCTGTATAAAAAACTAATTCCCGCAACTTTGTATACAGCCGTCCCGGGGCTGTACTTTTGGTAAAAATAATTCCCTGTGCTTTCTATAAATTTCTGTTTTTTCCTAGGTTCCGTTAAAGTTATGCTCAATATTTTTCAATTGGAGTGTTCTTTCTATATGTTCACCTTTTTCTAAGTCACGATTAATGTTATCCTTATCTATCCATCTTTTCTTTAGTCTTCCTCCATTTTCTTTTTCTCTTTTTTTCAGTTATAATCTTCATCCCTCCTGTCCAAACTATCTTCTTCTTTCTAAGATCTCTTATATTGCTTTTACCTTCTCTGTATGCCCGATTCTTGCATTTCTGACTTTGTCTCTTCTTATCACATTCAGTTCATTTTCTTAGTTCTTCTTTATCGGCCATATTTCGGTCCCTCTACTACATTCTGAACATCCTGTGTACATTATATTATGTAGATTTATTTTCATAGTTGGAGCTTAAAAATGCGACGTTAATGAATAAAGCGAACGCTTTTTATGAAAAATTATAAGCTTAGTGCTAGCTTCATGGATGAATTATTTTTAGCTCAACAGAAAAGAAAAAGATTCCGAACAGCAGGATGGGTTAGAATTTTATTTGGGGGGGGGGCATGGCGGTGTTTTTGATTTATCAAGTATATGCAATAACATTTTTAATGCTAATAACAACAAATCTGATATCTTTCAGTATGATCCGTATTTAACTGATGTAGTGAATATGGCCATCAAAAATATCAAAACATAATACCTATAAAGAGAGTTGCTTTCTGTGTTATTTAACACCATCAGGAGGATAGTACCCCAATATAGCTTCTCGCCTTAAACTGACGGCGCAATGGACCTTATTTTTTTTTAATTCTGCAATTTGTGCGTTAAAGCCCGCGAGTTTTTCTATATTTTTCACATCGGCATAAAGCGCATTCCTCAAGCTTACGGCACAAAGGTGGAGAGACTGATCGTAACAAAGTGAATAGTGGCAAGGTACTTTGGGTTTATATTGAACCGATGGAATTGTCACGAAAAAAAAAATACCCTCCCCTTTCTGTACTGTAATCTATTTTTTGAAAGAGATTATGAATAATATATCTTATAGTTTCTAAAATGTAAAATTAAATAATATTTGATAAACCAAGTAGGTTTCTTTCTGATGATAATGTATGTCGTCTCAGATATATATATATTACAAGAAATGACAATTATGATATGCACTTGCCTTTATGTTCTACAATTTTAATGTATTTTGTGATAAAGGTTTTCTTTGTTTGATTATTTTTTTATTTTATTTTATTTCCAGAGAAAACGAGATGAACCTGATGTGATCATAATTCCTTTACATTCTCCATCTGACAAACCCGTAGCCTTAACACCTACAGATATAAGTTGTTCAGAAGCTAATAAAAATAAAAATAATGATAATAAAGACGAAGATATTGATGAATTAGAAGGAAAAACATTAGAAATTGAGTCAATAAGTGAAAGTTTTAAGCAAGAAGTTATAGTCGAAACAAATAAAATTATAGAATTAATTAAAAATGATGTATCCATAGATGAGCAGTTAGAGAAATATAAAAAAAGTAGCACAACAAAAACAGACGAAAATGAAACAAGCAAGCCTGAATTAGAAAATAAAAAGCAAATTGAATTTCAAGTAAGTAATCTATGAATCTACAGAATTTAAACCAATATAAAATATTTATATTGCTTTAGTCAAGAGAAAAATAAATGTCGACCCCACTTGAGTTTTAAAAGACGTAGTAAAAGAAGATGTTTTTTTTCTTCTTCTTCTCTTATGCTGCAAATAATTTCAGACATAATCAATGCTTTACGAGCTGTTTTATAAACTAAAACATTTGCTAAATGCATTTGAATAAATTATTTGAAAATGCAGTATCCATTAAAAAAATTGTCCTTCCTTACATCCCTCTTTAAATATAAAAATGTACGAAAACTACATTTTTAAATCTTAGAAACAGACTGAAATTTCATCTTCTTATATTTTTCAGTTTGCAAGATAAATTATTTTCATTGCATTCTAAATTTTCCAATAATATCTGCGTTCAATCATCTGATTATTTATTATTTTAATCTTTTCTCGTTTTTGCGAGGTCAGTTATTTTTCGTTCATCATTAGGATCAAATCACTATTTGCTCTTTTCTTTTGTATCTCCAGCGGTTTCCCGAGTTATTAGGATTGAAATTTTCACAACAGAACAAGACTAATATGCTTTCTTTTACACCTGACTACCGTTGGATACGATGATGTTTATAAAAGTAAAAGCGACGAAATTAATGCAATTTCCACCAGGTATCTATAAAATTAACATTTCTCGAGATATTTACAGAAAACCAAATAATGAAATTCAAGAAGATCGACGATAAAAGTCAAAATGTCAGACGGTCTCGCAACTTTCAAATTTTGATTAGAGTGGTCTAATCTAACATTTTCAGCAAAACTTAGAGCCATATCTTTTAAGTTTTATCTTTTCCCAAAACTGCTGGGCTATCAATCATGTTTCATGCTTATTTTTTTTTTTTTTTTTTGTAGGAAAGCACAGTTAACTTTGTAGCAGCAGTGGATAAATTTGAAACTCATTATCAAAGTAATAATGAAATAATTAAAAATGGGTCAATAGTTGAAGATATTAAAGTTAGCAAACCCAATATTTTACAATTAGAAACAAAATGTATAAAACAAATAGAGGAATTTGTGCTATCCAAAACTAGTTCAGAGAAGAAAGATGAGACGATTCTTGCAAATGAAACCACAGAACTGGTTATTCAAGAAATTCGACCAAAGAATTTGGAGGCCGCGAATTTAATACAAAAAAATACCTCGGACAGTGGTAAGTGACATAAATGGATGTTTATTTCTTAATTTTTGCTTATAAACCTAAGAGCTTATTATTTGATCCAAAGAAATAGATATCAGTTATTTCGAAAATGGAGAATCAGAATATTTGCGTAAATGTGTCGTATGTTAAGCTAAGAGACGTGGAACAGCTTAAGTTCTAAATTTAGCCCTAAAAATTTTGTCGATTATATCAGAAATTATGTTGGGCTTTGAGGTGGAAGGATTTCAGAATTTAGATATACTCCGAATTGAAGTCTAAACATGCTGTTTTAGCGTCAAATAGTATATCTACACCAGAGAGATCGTTCGATGGGATCCAGATGTATAAGCTTTTGTCTGCTGCTTAAGTTTTTAATTGTCATCATACATCTATTCATGGAGACTAAAAAAGTGTTGCTGAAAGCTATCTCATTGAAAACGCTAATGTTTTGCTGACTGCCATCTCATTCAAAACGCTAATGTTTTGCTGAATGCTATCTCATTCAAATTTTCTGACATCATGTTCAATAAAATAAATTTGTAAAAAAATTGTGTAGATATATTTTAACTAAATGATAATAATAAACTGCTCTGGCGCCCCCCTTGGCATGCCTTCACACCCCCCCCAGTTTGGGAACCTCTGACATAACAATGATCCAAAAATGGGTGCCGTTCAAAATCAGGTCTGACCTATACATTATTAATGCTATAGGATTTAAAGGCAATGTTTATATCATGTCTAATAAGAAAGAAATGACGTTGCTATGCTAGTGCAAACATTACTTATCAATGACACCTTGTCGTCAATCCAAATAGAGTATGGAGCTGAAATTCATTTTTAGAAAAGAGATGTCTCCAGACTCCCTTTTCGAAATAACTAATTGTTAATAATTTGATATTGCCCGATCATGTACACAGGTAGATAGTGGTTGCTTCTTGTATTGTACTTTAAGCTGGCCTTAATTTGAAATGTAGGTAAATATTATTTTCTTCTAAACATGCGCGGATATAGCCCTCCTGTATTTAGTGGGGGGGGGGCACAATCGCACAATATATATTTAATAGAAAATTTGGAGGGGAGAGGGGTAGGGTAAACTCGTAAACCAGGGACTGGGGGGTTCGAGTCCTGGGCAGTACTTTTTAATGCAATGTTTATCGAGGTACGATACCTAATTTTTTAAAAGTTGTAGAGCTTACCACAAATACCTTTTATAAGGGTGATAAGCGATTTTATAAGCGTGATGACGAAAAAATAGTGCCATGTCGGATGACAGAATTTTTGACAATTTTTTATTTACCCACGTATTTCTAATTAGTATCAGGATTGGGAATTATTTAGGGGCCCTTGCCCCCCCCTCTGAATGGGATAAAAGACACAGCGGAGCGGATCACCATGCATTCATTTGATTTTTTTTTTTTTTTTCAAATACGTGATTAGTAATAATGAAATTTGAAAACATCACCCGCTTAAAAAAACTGGGGGGGCACGTGCCCCCCCGGCCCTCCCCTATATCCGCGCATGCTTCTAAATTTATCTTGAGACTCTTGTGAACTGTTACATGATTTCTAGAGAAGATTATTAAATAAATCGACCCTTATTTGCTATCTCCTCGGAAAAGCTGGGAAATATTAAAGTGAAATTCTTGATATAGACTGTCAACCTCTCAATAATGGTACAGCTTTCAGTTTTCTAAAAAACATTTTGCATTAAAAAAAAAAATGCAGACAATAGGTACCTACATAAAAGGAACAATAAATACGTATATATATATATAGGTTTAAATTCATAATAAAAGAAGTTAATATTACTAGTATTGTACTTGTAATTTGTGTAGCGAAACTATACAAAGTACAAGACTAGTAACTTGTAGTTTATTGTAAAATGGTCCTATGATATATGAAAACCCATTTTTGAGTGGGAATTAATTTTCAATTATGAGCATAGACTTTTGTAGACATTCGGTAGTTTGTATGTTTGTCATCAAAAGGTTACTGTACATCTGTACAACCTGCCTGATTTTTTAAAAAAATATCCACATATTCTATTTTTCAAGTTATAATTATTAGACATAAAAATTATTATTATTTTTTTCTAGTAATGAATGTGCAGGCTGAGTTGGCTAAACTACGTATATCTTACTGCTGTTGAATTTTTTTAAATGCTGCTACAAGATTTATGCATAGGGTTGAAGGATACTTAGACATTAATTTTTTGTAGTAATGTATGAACTAAAAGCCGAGTTGGTCAGATTACGTATATCTTGCTGATGTTGAAAATGTTTAAATGCTGCTACAAGATCTGTGCATAGGGTTGACGGCTACTTAGATATTCATTTTTTGTAGTAATGTATGAACAAAAGGCCGAGTTGGCCAAATTACGTATATCTTGCTGATATGGAAAATGTTTAAGGTTTCTAGTATAATGTATGAACAAAAGACCGAGTTGACCAGATTACTTATATCTTACTGCTGTTGAAAATTTATAAATGCTGCTACAAATTCTCTGCATAGGATTGACAGCTACTTAGACATTCATTTTTTGTAGTATAATGTATGAACAAAAGCTGATTTATTCAGATTACGTATATCTTACTGCTGTTGAAAATGTTTAAATGCTGCTACAAGATCTATGCATAGGATTGTCTACTACTTATCAATGTCTAATTTTAGCCTCATTATTAATTTGTCATACCTAGTTCTCTGCATTGATTTTCCCACTAGATGTCAGCATAATATTTCGTTCACCTTCATAATTATTTGTTCGACAACCGGTATGAAATTTCGCCTAGGTATAAAGGGTGGTATATAAGTATCTTGCCTAATATTGAAATATAAATAATTTTTACTTTCCTTATCCTATAAAAAGGAAAGTATTGTAATGGGCTCAAATTTTCGATGTCGAGTTTTCAATGCCAATATACGTTTTGGGGTCCCCAGAGCCCAAATCCCGAGTTTCAGCCATTGGTCCGTGTGTGTGTCTGTCTGTCTGTAAACAAGATATCTCAAGAACGGCATGTGCTAGAGACATGAAATTTGTTATGTATGTCAGTTTTATTCCATGAAAAATAAGCTTTTGGTGGAAATCAAATATACCATTGGCGGTTTTATGCCGCTTTTTAGCGGTTTTCGTATATCCTGCTTAAAATGAGAATGGTAGTAGCTAGAACTTTAAACTTGGTGCCTATTCATATCAATTTCATACAAGATTTCATGAAGTGTAATATATTTTTGGCCGCTAATTAGAGGTTGAAGGCCGCTTTTTGACCGACCTGCCTAAAACCAGAATGGAAAGAGCTTGAACTTGAAATTTGGTGCTTATTCATATCAATTTCATAAAGAAATAAAATAATACAACTTACGTTGAAGTGAAATATGTTGTTGTCCGCTAATTAACGGTTGAAGACCACTTTTTGACGGTTCCGCCTAAAACCAGATTAGAAATAGGTATAACTTGAAATTTGGCACCTATTCATATCAATTTCATACAAGAAATTGAAAAATACAACTTAAGTTGAAGTGTAATATATTGTTGTCCGCTAATTAACGGTTGAAGACCGCTTTTAGACGGTTCCGCCTAAAACCAGATTAGAAAGAGCTAGAAGTTGAAATTTGGCGCCTATTCATATCAATTTCATACAAGAAATTGAAGAATACAATTTAGGTTGAAGTATAATATATTGTTGACCGCTAATTAGCGGTTGAAGGCCACTTTTTATAGATAAGGAAAGTCGTGTTATGTTCACACCAGATTTTTTAAAGGAGTGATAAAATCTCATGAAATATGTCTATCGGCATTTTTATAAAAACTTGTATGCTTTTTGAAATTATAATGAACGCCTTAATCCTTTGTCGATGGTGCACAAATTGCGTAAAATACAACGGCAGAAACTTATACGGGGAGCAATTAGGGGCGATCTGAAGAAATTTATCGATGTCGATTATAATTTGGAGCCCCGATCGTCCCCCTCAACTGTATCCGCCTCTGTACAGCGGCCAATTTTTTTTAAAGTTTTCGAATATTTTATGATAAGAACCGATACGTACATAAATATTAGTGTTGGATACTAAACTTAACCGTATATAACTTTTCACGCCATGAAGTTTTTGTTACTTCGACAAAAATATAAGAAAGAAACTCTTGGTCCACCCTATATTTGGCTACCTGGGCAAAAATATAAGAAAGAAACTCTTGGTCCACCCTATATTTGGCTACCTGGGCAAAAATATAAGAAAGGAACTCTTGGTCAACCCTATAATTGGTTACTTGAGCAAAAATATAAGAAATAAACTCTTGGTCCCACTATATTTTGTTACCTGAGCAAAAATATAGGAAAGGATTTCTTGGTTCATCCTATATTTGGCTACTTGGGCAAAAATATAAGAAAGAAACTCTTGGTCCACCATATATTTGGTTACTTGAGCAAAAATATAAGAAATAAACTCTTGGTCCACCCTATATTTTGTTACCTGGGCAAAAATATAAGAAAGGAACTCTTGGTCCACCCTATATTTTGTTTTTTGCTACCATAGGATTATGAAAATGAATACCAAATATTTCTCACTGACCGACAAAAATAAATCTAATATGTATTACGAAAAGTCGATTATATTACATGCTCTCAAAATGTTTTGCTAATTCAGCAAAACTTTCAAAACCTAAGGCTATCCACGTGTTAAAATACATTCTTTTAACCCAAGGCCGGCTTAAAAATATTAACATCTTATATTTAATGAGGATGGATTATTTCTCGTAAGACTATATTAAAGCCAAGTATCTTGTCAAGATAGTTGTCAATATGTTTCCAGTAGATTGCCGCAGCTTTCTAATTACTTTATTTATACCAATAATGTGATGTGTAGTTTAACTTATAAATATAATCTGGGCCTGCAGTTTGCACAAAACATATGCGTGGCTTATACTTTATTGGATGTACCTAAAATAAAGCTGTACATATTTTATAATATGTACAGCTATTTTATAATATGACAGAATTTTTATAACTCATATTATCAAAAGATTCCTTGTGATATAATATATTATAAAAAATAAAATAAGTGGCAGAAATTATTAATCTATTTAGCAATAATGTTTATAAAAACTAATTATAAGAGAAACGTAAAATAATAATAATAAAAATATTTACAAAAAGACAATATCGATTCAGATTATATGTCGAGCTTTTTCAATAGCACTCAGGCCCTCATCCTCAAGCCCGTATTGACTCTATGTGTTCAGAATAGAATTCTGAACTACGAGTATTTTGAACATCACTGGTCTCAGGATGATAGCCTGAGTGCTATTGAAATATATAGACAGAATATAGATTTGATTCCACAGTGCTCTCCGGGAATTTCCATTTAATTTTTATAACTCATATTATTGTCATGCCGCATGCCGGGAAGAAATTTGTAGACAGGCTTTATATTTAATTCTACGGTGCTCATATTATTGTCATGCCGGGAAGAAATATATATTAGACATAATTTAGATTTGAATCCACAGTGCTCTCCGGGAATTTCCATTTAATTTTTATAACTCATATTGTTGTTATGCCGGGAAGAAATATATAGACAGAATTTAAATTTGATTCCACAGTGCTCTCCGGGAATTTCCATTTAATTTTTATAACTCATATTATTGTCATGCCGGGATGAAATTTGTAGACAGCCTTTAGATTTGATTCCGCAGTGCTCCCCGGGAATTTCGATTTAATTTTTGTAACTCATATTATTGTCATGCCGGGAAGAAATTTGTAGGCAGACTTTAGATTTGATTCCACAGTGATCTCCGGGAATTTCCATTTAATTTTTATAACTCATATTATTGTCATGTCGAGAAGAAATATATAGACAGAATTTAGATTTGATTCCGCAGTGCTCTCCGGGAATTTCCATTTAATTTTTATAACTCATATTATTGTCATGCCGGGAAGAAATATATAGACAGAATTTAGATTTGATTCCACAGTGCTCTCCGGGAATTTCCATTTAATTTTTATAACTCATATTATTGTCATGCCCGGAAGAAATTTGTAGACAGACTTTCGATTTGATTCTACGGTGTTCCAAAGTAATTTCTTTCTAATTTTTCTAACTTTGGCATTATTGTCATAACGGGAAGCAATTTCAAGGATTTTATTCTAGACTGTCGGGATTTTCCATTTCCCTTTTCTAAGTTAGAAAAATGTCGTGTCAGGAACCAATTTGTAGATGAAATTTAGATTTGATTCCACAGTCATTTCCGGGAATTTCCATTTAATTTTTATAATTCATATTATAGTCATGCCGAGAAGAAATATATAGACAGACTTTAAATTTGATTCCACAGTGCTCTCCGGGAATTTCCATTTAATTTTTATAACTCATATTATTGTCATGCCGGGAAGAAATATATAGACAGAATTTAGATTTGATTCCACAGTGCTCTCCGGGAATTTCCATTTAATTTTTATAACTCATATTATTGTCATGCCCGGAAGAAATTTGTAGACAGACTTTCGATTTGATTCTACGGTATTCCAAAGTAATTTCTTTCTAATTGTTCTAACTTTGGCATTATTGTCATAACGGGAAGCAATTTCAAGGATTTTATTCTAGACTGTCGGGATTTTCAATTTCCCTTTTCTAAGTTAGAAAAATGTCGTGTCAGGAACCAATTTGTAGATGAAATTTAGATTTGATTCTTTAATGCTCTCTAGGAATTTCCATCCAATCTTTCTATCTCTTGGGATATATTGACACCCTGAATATAGAAACATAAAATTGCAAATTTGCTATTTTTCTATGTTAAGTATTTTGTTTGCGGATTTTTGTTTTTATGCCAAAGTCAAGCTTTGACGTTCATAATTAAATTATTATGTCAAAAAAAATAAAAATAATTAGGAGTTAATCAATACCGATTGCCAACATGGTTTTTATTGATCGAGACAAAGTCTACGACTACCTTGGTGAAGTAGTAAATAAAACATACCTGGGAGCAATGAATCTGAAAATCATTCAATTTAAGTCAGACATGTAATGACGTCAAAAACACCAACAACAACAAAAAACACATTATAATTATCATCAGCAACAATTTGGCACTTTTGTGGGAAAAGATCGTATCGGTCGTATCCCACCAATTTTTCGAAATGCAGTTTTTCCATTTTTGGAAATCATAGGTTCAAATAGTCAATTACACAATTTGGTGAAAGGAAATATCTGAAAACCAACTCTAAAGCACTGGAAAAGTAAAACGCCTATTGATTTTATTACCGCCCACAGAATACATTTTTGTACAAAAAATACTTATATCACATATTTCTTTGTATTAAAAAAAAGTCCTGACAGCATAAGGATATAATATCCTTTTTTTACCTATGATTAACATCCAAAAATACAGATCGGCAAAAGGTTATATATGGGCGAGTTACAGCAGTCTCTTTCTGGCCCATTTTTTACTGCAGAATAAATTTTATCAAAATGTTGTGTTAAAACCTTTGCCTCTTGGCTGTTATTTCTGGCAAAAAGATCTTACTAGTTTTTTATTAAGTATTTATAAATTCTTAAAAATATAATTTAAAAATGTTTACATACCAAAATGATTGCTATATTTAGGGTCGAAATAATGATTTTTTTTTTTTTGATAGTTTCTTTTTCCCAAAAGGTATCTATATCATCATCAATAAAAACACCATCATTGTCATTCTCAACCAGAACGAATTAATCATACGGGTCACGTAAATTTCTATCATTTTTGTAACTTCTTACTTTTTGATAGATCTCGGTTGTTAACTGCATATATTAAGATATTTTCGTCTGTACTGAATAAGATCTACAGTTGACAGAACTACTGGTAATAATACGAACGTGTGATAGACTATTTGAAACTGCATATGACACAAATAAATAATGTCAATAGGTGATAGAAAGGGTGTAGATTTTATAATGAGAGATTGCGAAATGTTTTAATTGAAGTGTGTAGAGTACCATAAATGGATTAATATTAACTTTAGAACAACAAAAATCTGACTCATGAGAAAACACAAGGAGAGTTTGCCTCTTTATTCATTTACCAGAAAAGACAATGGAATATTGTCCTACTAGGATCGTTTGAAATTCATAATCATTTAGACTTCATTTATACTACCAGAATAGGACTAAAGAATCCTTTAACACCGGCAGTTTTTTGGGTGGTATTATGACGTGGTACATAACTCAATATTATGGGGAAAAATTCCTAGGGTTGGCCGATTTTGAACCCAGGACCTACTTTTTTTTTTAATATTGAGTTATGTACGTGGTACATAACTCAATATTATGGGGAAAAATTCCTAGGGTTGGCCGATTTTGACCCGTATGATTAATTCGTTCTGGTCAGAGTATCAATTCTTACCACTGCACCAACAACCCATAAGTAATTATCTATCTCTAAAGATTTTCATTATGATCATATATCTAAGTATTATCTATTGTTTGAGGGTAACAGAGATCGACCTTCAAAAGCTTGTCAATCACTTCTCAATAATTTCATGAGGAGGCTAACTCGATTGTGACCATCCTGAGTAGCTCAGTTGGTTAAAGCGGTGGATTCGTAACAAGGAGACTCTAACTCCACCCCCCTGCCTTCGAAATACTGGTCACAATAGAGATCTAAACAAAGGTCGGAATGATAATAGTGATCTTTCCACTTAGTGATGTATAGACTCGGGTACATTGTCGACTCGAGTATTTGGTTGACTCGAGTCCAGGGGAATCGTTATGGTATTGAAATATGCGAGTATATCTCTCAACACAGTCTAGCCTCTAGCACTACCTACCTTGATGTTTCGTAAAAGATCGCCACACACGATTCCTTACGAAGGTATGTCAAGGCCAACGAGTAAAGGCAAGGGGGGAGGTAGAAGATTGAGATTGGGGACTTCCTCCAGTCGAGTTGAGTTTTAACTCGAGTCCCAGGTACTCGTGAGTAAAATTCTTCCATACTATTAATGGACTCATTAATATTCATTGAGTAGATACACTTATGTCACATATATTAGTAGACTCGAGTCCCAGGTACTCGTGAGTAAAATTCTTCCATACTATAAATGGACTCATTAATATTCATTGAGTAGATACACTTATGTCACATATATTAGTAGACTCGAGTCCCAGGTACTCGTGAGTAAAATTCTTCCATTGGACTCATTAATATTCATTGAGTAGATACACTTATGTCACATATATTATAAGACTCGAGTAAAGTACCAGAGTGCTATCACTAATTTCACTCAGCCTCAATCTTGTAATAATATATGCAGATTTGTTTGTGTTCTTTAACATCATCAGTTCACGTGGACTCGGCTCGCAATCTCAAGTATGAATTCTTTTTATTGAATTGAAAGATTCGGTGGATTTGACATTTTTTCTGAATATTTTATTTATTTTCGACCATTTTTTCATTTTTATTTTGGTTTACGAATACCTCCGTTTTTGCAATAAATTAAATCCAGTTGGACTTTCAATTTTTTCCCTCCTCATTTTGTACTAAATATATCTACTAAAAGTCAATTGTCCTTATTTCTTGTTTAGCCATCGACGAGTTGAGTTACGTTGATCATGATTAAGTAAGTCCGTCAGTATACCCAGGCCCGACGGGAGGGGGATGGGGAAATCCCCCCAGGCCCGGGATTTCCTAAGAGACCCGGTGATAAAATTATCATAATAAAATATTTCAAGTTTTTTTCTGAATAATAAATAAATCAACTTAAAAGATTTGAAAAAAATTCAAACACACAAAATCAGAAGTTTAGCGGTAGTGGAATAATATAGCTATGGGACAATGGCTATTGCAGGACACTGATTTTAAAATATAGTGCGGCCTTTCATCTTGTACAGTAATCATAAATATTGGTATATTTCGTAGGCATATCATCTGATATAAGTGAATTGCCTACTTCCACTTGTATTACTGCCCATACGGTGATTTTGGAGGAAAGAATAAAAGAAGGGCCCGTAATTTTTTCCCCCCGGCCCGGATTTTCTGTCTACGGCCCTGAGTATACCAACTGGGCTTTGTGTTTTATTATGCACAGTTACAATGTCATTAACAGCTCTCTATTTATCTTACACAACAATTGCATCATCAGGGACTACCAGTTTAACAGCAGCCAGTAAACAAACTGGCTATATAAGACAGTACATACCATTTAATTTGTCACAAATGTCCAATTTATTAAACATTTGACCGTGATGGGTTAACTGGGTCTCATAACCTTGATATTCTGTGTAATATTTACATAAAAATTATATTAATTTGGGTCAAAGGTTCGATCTATTAAATTCTGGGTGTAACTGAACAATGTGATTATACGTAACAGGATTAGTTTCAGTATACTCCGACAATTAATAGGTGCTAACTCGAAAGAATCCATTCAGGCGTAGTTCTGCCTTAGGGCTGTGCCTGTGCTCAACAAGAATTTTACCATTTAGGCTATGTTCAGATGAACGCGTGATACTGCGCGGTACTTATAGTTCTACAAACTTGTATCGATTTGTTCATATGATACCACGCGGTACGACGAACCGCGCGGCACAAGATCTATGTAAATAGTGCATATTGTTTACATGAACCCCGCGGTACTAGTTCTACAATCTTTTCAAATGGAATGTAAAAAAAATGTAAAATTATATAAAATAAATTCAAATTTTCAAATCAAATCAAACTTGTACATGGATGTGTTCATATGAAACCACTCGGTCATGGGAACATAGCCTTATAGGTAAACTAACTCCATACCATGATATTAAGAGGATACTTTTTCTAGTGGTTTTCAAATATTGGACATCACTTTCGGGGGCGATCCCTAGGGAATCAACTTTAAAATTTAAAATAGAGCTACGGCTTTTGTAATTCATTGTTCAAAAGTAAAAGAAAAGCGAACTATTTTCTAATTGATTTACCCCCGTTTTGAAGACAGTCTCAAAATAAATCTCAAAATAATTTAACCTTCTTTCATTTTAAGAAAAAAGGCGTAGTTCTGTTTGTTATTTCAAAGTTGACTCCCCATGGTATCTCTGCTGAAAGTGTAAAAAATATTGAAAACAAATAGGAAAAGTATTCCCTTTTGAATAAAGAAATACGTGTTTTTCGAAACTCCAATTCATTCTCAAGATATACCATAGATATATTTTTAAGAAAAGATCTAATTTTATATCATTTTGTTTTTCATTTTTGCTCACTCGGTCGGTAATAAATGTAATAATTAAACTAACATCCCATTCAGATGAATAGATTAAACGTGAAATAACAAACTCCAAAGGCACACTCAGTAATACCTACATGCGATACGTATGTGAATGTTCTATGCATATTGTTTATGTCAGATGAACCCAAACGTTTTGTGATCTATTAACATTTCAAGAAGAAAGAAGATAGGTTTAGTGTGAAGATAATAGATATTGTGTTGAGAAACTTTTAGTGTTGTTTCATCGACTTTTAGAGTGGTTTTATCACCACTTTACAATGATGTGTGATTGAATTATCTACACGATTACAATTTTCTACACGATTACAATACTTAATCTTCTATAGGAAGAGAAAGTTATCCACACAAGCTGTGGTGCCTTTTCAAACATAAATCTAGAAAATGGAGGAATAATTGATTTTTAGAGGTGACGTTTTAACAACATTTACAACAAATCGAGAGTTGAAAAACATAAGAGTGAAAAACACAAGAGTTTCGTAAAATAATAAATATATCGCAGCTCGTAAATCACACAACAGAACTGATCCTCATCAATATTCGCGCCACACGAAATAACCCGTTGTTGGTCGTGCCACATGCAATCACTCGTCGTTGGTCGCGCCACATGCAATCTCTCATTGTTGGTCGCGTCTCATGCAATCATTTGTCACCAATCCTATCATTAACTCATTGACGTTTTTCTTCATTTAGAACATTCTTCCATGTTACATTTTTATAGATTTACCAGAAGGAGTAGAGGTGAACAAAACTTCGGACGATAGGAAATCTTCAGATTCAGACTTTACGAGCTCGCCCGTAGGGAATGATGAGACGGAACGCAAGCATCTTGTAAATCAAGCCGAGTCTGTTGAGGAGGAATTACCGTATGTGCCAACCACTTTACCAATGGAAAGGTAATTTTTTATTTTTAGAAAGGTTCATTAAAGAAATTTCTATAAATTCGTATCAAGTTTAGTTTGTTTAGTACTTCATAAGCCTTACCCAAAATGACTGTGTAACTTGCTGGAGCGTCCGGGGACAACTGTTTTTAATACAAATGACCTAGTCAGCTGAGCATAGCATCCAAAACATAATTATCCAGATATATTGATTTAAACGTAAAAATGGTAGATTTGTGTGTTTGGTGATTTGTTTGAACAAAATATACATTTTAAGCTCAAATGGGAAGAGATATCAAAAAATTCATAGCTAGGGAAGAGATATCAAAAAATTCATAGCAAGGGACCCCCTCCTCTCACAAAAAATTGTTGTAACTTTCGGAAAAATATCGAAACTGCAAAAAATATCAAACTGTTCGAGTATATCCATGATTGCCCGAACTCATCAAATTTTGGACCGATATTTCAAATTTTTTACAATGTTTTATTCGCCATTCCATTGTTACGACTTACCTGGATCGGGTATAAATAATATTTAGAAAATAATAACCACATAGAAAAGTTAATTTAGATAAAATATTTTGGATGTTTGTAGTCATTGTGAAATATAAATTAAAAAAAAAAAAAAATTGTATCAAACTACAAATATTAAAGAGAGTCACGAGCGCTTTCGTCCGTTACGACATCGTCTGGTGAACAGTCTTTGTCTTTAATATTTGTAGTTTGTAAAAAAAATGTTTTTGTCTTTAATATTAGTTTGATACATTTTTTTTTTTTTTTTTGAAATTTATATGAACATAGAAAAGACTATGCTTGTAAGGTGCCTGGCAAAGCCAAAGCAAGCTAAGCCCTCTAGTAGCAGACGTAAAAATTGACGAAAAACATTCAGTTTTAGTTAAAGCTCAATTTACAAGGTAAACAGTGAGAATAGAACAAGACAGGAAGGAAGCTATGCCAGCTATATGAACAGCCCTCACTGTTCCCGAATGTACGAAAACTATGTTGATTTCTTCTTCTTTTTAAATTTTTGGTGGTTATTTATTTCTTTGGTTTTTTATCGTTTTCATTTGACAGCAAACACAAATAAAATCTTCTTTGATTTTTTAAAAACCTTGAACAGGATGGTGTTTGATAGTTGACGTTATCTTAGATTAGAGTTCATTATCTATCTCTTCTTTCCATTTTAATTTGCTTTTTATGCATATGATTCTATGCACAATGGGAGATCAACTCCAGTTTTCTCCAAACTCGCATTTATTTTTTAAGAAATAAAATAATGTTTGCCTGGCATGGTCTCTTTGTCCATAGAATCATTCATTCCTATTTTCATTCTATTTTTTTGAAAGTAGATACTCTATTTTATGAATCATTCATATTTTAATATTATTATTTATGTGTTCCAATTCAACAAAAAAAATCTCAGTTTTTCTTTCTTTATTTTTTATTAATAATATTGGGATACGTCCCAATCTTCATATCCAAAGTTTCGTTACGAAAACGATCTATCTATATTTTATCATACAAGGCAACAAACATAATGATAGGCACTATTCCTGCACTCAAAATAAGACGAAAATATTGTTTTCCATTATTAATAGTGGAATTGAGGCATGGTCGTATAAACGTTTGTTTTAAATGATTGCCGTATAAATAGTGCAAACGTAAGGAATAGTAATAAATTACATATTTTACCTGAGACAATCCGAGAGGTAAGGATTTTCACGGCGATGCCCTGTGGAGAATGGACGACTGTCAAACATGGAGATCAGATTTCTCCTACGCATTACGAGAAAACTATGTGGGAGAAAAAAAAAGATGAAATTGTTCCTCCCCAAAGCGAGATATCTATTCATCACAGGAAAAATATGTGGGAGAAAACAAAGATGAAATTGTTCCTCCCCAAAGCGAGATATCTATTCATCACGGGAAAAATATGTGGGAGAAAGCAAAGATGAAATTGTTCCTCCCCAAAGTTAGATATTTATTCATCACGGGAAAAATATGTGGGAGAAAAAAAAAGATGAAATTGTTCCTCCCCAAAGTGAGAGAACTATTCATCACAGGAAAAATATGTGGGAGAAAAAAAGATGAAATTTTTCCTCCCCAAAGTGAGATATCTATTCATCACGGGAAAAATATGTGGGAGAAAAAAAAAGATGAAATTGTTCCTCCCCAAAGTGATCTTCATCACGGGAAAAATATGTGGGAGAAAAAAAAAGATGAAATTGTTCCTCCCCAAAGTAAGATATCTATTCATCACTAGCTTCATGTAGGCGCACTTTAAGTAAGGATTTTTATTAAATGTCATATTTAAGTGGGTAATTGAAATTCTCTATTTTACACAGGAAATACAGTGGGCACAGATTCTAATTTAAAAAACAAAGTACCAATAAAAAATAACAATTCTATTATAATTTATTAATGTTAGAAGTTTAATGTTATGAATGAATTGTGTTTTTAGTTGACAGTTGATGTTGATTTTCATGCATGATGTAAATATAAATGATTTCAACAGAGAAATGTTAGTTTAAAATATACTGCTCGTACTTTCTTCAGAAAATTAAAAACCGCTAACTTGGCCATACATAAATTTTTAATGAATGAAAGAAAGATGGAAGAAACAATTAATAGTGGCATTATCGTTCAAGATGTATGAAACTACAGCTCCAAAGAAACTATTGCTTTCAGCTAAAGTTGTTCCTGTACCAATAATTACGTCAGTAATATTGCAGAGTTTCTTTAAATCTTCAGTTTCATACATCCGGCAGCCGGGAGCCATCTGAAAAAATGATGCTAATATTGATTAATTGATGTAATAAATTCCTAGTTGTGTTTGTATCTGTGAGCACACCAAAGTGTAACATCGCACAACTTTCTCGCTAATTTTTTTCCATACTCATTAAATAAAAACACCTGGCCAATGTACTTTACGCGACAGATTAGTACACTTTGTACGCACATTTTTAATTATAAAAATACAAAACACATGAATAGCTTTTGAATTGTTTCTTTTTGTATTTTTTTCTTTTTACACTTAGTCTTCAACTCAATAAAACTGACACTCTTCCAAATTTGCTTTACCGATGGTGTACGATTTACCAAAGCAGGTGAAATAGATAATGCTTTAGAATTTGTAGATCGTAAAATATGTGAAGTGCTAAGCAGTCAAAATTATGTTAAGATTCCCAAAAAACAAATCTGCATTTTTTTTTTTTAATTTGGCTTAACGTAATAACATCTCTTTAACATCTATTGGTCATTCAAGACGGGGTTTTACCCTCCATTCACTGGAAACTTGCAAACCAGCTACCCACATTGACCTCACCCAGCCTGGGTTGGGCCGGAAAAAAGAGCCAACGATACTTGGTGTTCCCAAGCGGTCACCCATCCAAGTACTGACCACGTCCGACGTTGCTTAACTTCAGTGATCTGACGGGAACTGGTATATTCAACGTGGTATGATCGCTGGCTTTTAAAATTATTTTTCCGCCCCGGAAATTGTTTCCCATTAGATCTAGGAATTTTCTTTTACAGAGAAAATATGTTTGTAATTTTTCCGCTCCGATTGGGATTCAAACTCGTGGCCGAGGGTCAGTACATTTTACAACTTGGATCCCTGTCCAAATTGTCGTAAAATCGAAAAATTGTTATCTGGTCTGCTCACCAATTTCATTAACCAATTTTAATTAATTTTGGTATGTAGGAGCCAACTGGGGTTTACAAAAATTTTTACCCTTAGGTTAGGTAAATGGATGCATTTAAATTAATGCATCCCACAATTACAATTTTTTCATATGATTTATCAAAAATACCAAAATTTGATTTTTCTTTGCAAATTACTCTTTTTTTTATTTTTCAAATAGCTCTTTATCATCCATTGCCATTGGACACCTGAATCCAACGATGTCCGGAAAGCAATATGTCATATTTTTGCTCAACGCCTTTTGTCCCAATGTGTGGGAAATAAGTTTAGTAATTCCTAAGAATACACTTTCGGAAGTGCATCTTGAATTTAAAACAAAAAGTTTGCTCTGCCTGATACTAAAGAATACAAGTTAATCTTTTATGTTTACACTTCCTCTTCGTGTTGGGAAAGTGAAATGTAAAAGTGAGAATTTAGAATTAGATGAACTTGAATCTTGCCTTGTCTTTCTAGTGTGACGGCAAAATTTTAAATTATTTGTTGAGTATCCTTTGATTGCTTTTCCATCCCTATATGTATTTGCTTTTGCTTTTTCTTGTACCGCTTTACTTTGAAGGAAATTTGTGTGTGTATATTTTTTAAAATGTAAATAACTTTTATTTTATAAATTATTCTGGTATTAATCGATTATCACAAGTGCTAAGGTAAATCAAATAATAGGTATAGGATCCTATCAAACTAGAAGTCATGTATAGAATTCTGGAGTGATCCTACTGGGCCTGTTAACATTCTTTGTTCTGAGAACAGCGTGAATGTCTCTGAAAATGTTTAACAATAAATTCAACAAGAATAATAAGAAACAACTAAAGAAATTTCTATTTTAATTTACTATTTAAATGAAAATAAAAACACATTTTGGTTTATTACTTATTTTCAATAGTGAAATATTGCAATCGACTACGAAAACTTATAAATGCCTCACAATTTGATATAATGTACGTTTCGGGGAACGTATAAAATATAAAAAAAAAAACCGTTCGCGATGAACGTTTTAGACGTAGCACCTTTGCTCCTTAATGTTCATCTATTTCAATGAAAATTGTTGTGTAGTTTCCATTCTATTTATATATTTACGAGGGGTTCCGTAACAAAAAAAAAAGTTTTTTTATGAGGATTTCTGAACAATCAATCAATAGTAGCATCATTGTTTCTAATATTACCCAGATGTTTCAGACTGCTACACTTTTGTTTTCAACATTTTGTCAGTTTTGTTCATCATTCATACATCTAATCTTATAGTCTAATAATTGAAGTGGACCCATGAACCATGTCAATCACTGCAATATAAAAATACACAAAAATAACTGACTGATCCAAGTGAAGATCTAGTTTTAACACTATGATTTTTCTTTTGTTTATCTTTTTGTATCACGATAACTCTCGAACGCCTTATCCGGTTTCGATCAAATTTGGTATGGACATTCATTATATTTGTAGAATCATCTGATTCATCGGCCCGGGTGGACCCTCTTGGCCCAAACGGTGGCCATTTTAAGTGAGTGATATTTACCTACATTTCACAGAACTACTAGTAATATCACAATTGATTTCTGTGTTGTTTTACACCATCAGCTCAGGTGGACTCGGTCCTTGAGGATGACATTCTCAACAAACTCACAATCTCAAGTATGACCTATTTTTCACAATGGAAGTTCGTAAGTGATAATTTGATAGGAAATTAGACCTTCGGAAAGATTTCTTATACAAAAATATTTAGTCTAACGTTAAACATTCAATACTGACTGACATGACTGTAGATCAGACTATTGAAATAAAGATAAATTGGTTTTGATTTCAGGTCAGTAGGCGTTTCGATAGTACCTGTAAATAAAAGAAGCAGTATAGATATTCAAACGTATCCTATTGATAGACCCCGCTCAACAACTCCAATTAATTTAGCCCTATTGGACAGTTATAAGTCTGAAAAATCAAATTTATCTTCATCGAAAATGCAAATCAAACTGCCAAAGTAAGTTAAGCTTACCTGGTGTAAGCAGTCAGTGGAGTAGGTGTAGTTCAAACCGTTGAGTCAGGTGTAAGTAGGTCATTCAATTTCCCTCAACTGATTTTTTTTTTTTTTTGCTTAACGTCTCTTTAACAACTATTGATTATTCGAGCGGGGGTTTTCCTCCATTCGCTGGAAACATTCAAACAAACCAGCTACCCACATTGACCTCACCCAGTCTCAGTTGGGCCGGGAAAAAAACAGCACCACGAGGGCGCGTCACCCACTTGGTAAAAACTTGCTGGTTTTACGTTGGTTTTATTTCAATGGATGATGTCAAACCTCTCTTTTATCCGGTTTTATTTTTCAGCAAACATCCGTTTGTCTGTTGGATTTATAAACCGCGCGATTATGGCCAGCTAAAATCCATTCGGAAAATAAAGTTCTCCTCTATTCACCAAAAATATTCACGGTTTTATAGTCTGTTCGGTTTTGATTAATCTCCATTTTCAGTTCAATTATTCCTATATTCTTGTCACTATTATTATCTCATACTGATTTTTGTGTGGGTGGAAAATAACAACTGCACTAGTAGACTAGCACCAGTATTATTCTGACAGTAAAGTTCAAACTAATCATTATAGATACCTGATTTTATTTACAATACCTACTCAAGATTACAGTAAATTCTTTAATGATAACAAAATCTTTACATACGAAGCAACCAGGAGCGGATAAGTTAAACTCTGAATACGAGTATTAGTATGAAAGATAATATTTGATTTACGCTTTCAGTAAATGACCCTAATAAGATCAACTTTTGCAAGTTTGGTCACTAGGGAAAAGGCATCCATGACATATCAAACAAAGACCCGTATCCAGGATAGGATTTTAAGGGGTCAACCCCCCCACCCCCCGAAATTTTTGAAAAGGTTTGATTGATTTTTTCTATATTCCCTATATGGCAGGCTTTACATGAAACCCCCACCCGAAATAAAATCTTTAAATGAACCACCCCTCCCTCCCCCGAAATAAAATCCTAGATATGAGCCTGAAACACATGAAAAATGAACTAGCCATGCAATAACTGGGACATTTGTAAAATCCTGGATGCGGGCCTGAAACACATGAAAAATGAACTAGCCATGCAATAACTGGGACATTTGGAAAATCCTGGATACGGGCCTGAAACACATGAAAAATGAATTAGCCATGCAATAACCCGTGAATGGTCGCGACTGTAGAGATTTTTTCTCACACCTGGTTTTGCTGTGTTTTCCTTTCTTTTCGAAGAAAATAACTGATTTTTTTTCAAAGAATTTTTTCAAAATCTTCTTTGATCTATATTTGAAACGATGAAATCGCAAATTTATTTTCCAATAGTACCCAGTTCGATCCCCCATTTCGGCACTTTTTTTTCTTATATTATTTTATGAAATGTTCGAAATGTACCGAAATGTAATTAGTTAATTAAATGTAATGAAATAAGTTAAATTTTAAACTAAATAAAAAGCCACACAAAAGACGAGAATATTTCGACGAAAAACTTACGACGCGACTGGTCGCGATGTGAGAAAAATTCTCACATCGACTGTCTCCGACAGCTTTCCGACTACCTCAGGCAACTGAAATGCAATGTATGTCGGCAGTTTTTTGTGAGCACAAAGTAAATCATATTTTGAACAGCTACTGAGAGACCCGACAAGTTGGAGCCAACAATTACCAAGTTATTGTGTTTTTGTCGACAGTGTGAGAAAAATTCCCTATAGGAGACCACTCACGGGATAACTGGCACATTTGTAAAAAGATGAATAATCGATTGTGTGTACAATTCATTGGAAAATTGTATTCTATAATAATAAAACTTAATTTAACATTATGGAGGTATATTTTCTGTATATGAAGGGTATATATGTTAAGATTCCCACTAATTGTTTAGCCAAAACGGTAGGAGATATCAAATAATTTATGAAATGTATACTATTTAGAAAAAAAATAGTTGACCTCACAATAAACCTGGAGGTCAACCCTTAAGTTATCTTCCAGGTTTATCCGAGATCACTATGATATTATGTCCCCTTTGATATCATGAGACATTGATAAAAATATATTTTAGTTCAGTATCTCCAATAGGTTCCGACATATTTCACTGTTTTTCTTAAAAAAACTCATTCTGTATGCGTATTTTGTTTTTTGAAGGAAATATTTTTCAATTTAAAAAAAAAAAATTTTAGANAAAGTTTTCGTAAAGATTATAATCCGATACGATACAATGAAAATTAAAATAATTGAAAAATGTTCCGTTCAAAAAACAAATGTAATATCTCAAAGAGATTCATACTTATATTAAAACAAAACAAATTATGTGTGTTGATGTTTCAGCATTACCCAGGTACACTTCGCGGAGGCCATCTAACATTGCACTTAAGTATTATTTCATACTTTGTTTACAGAAATCAACCGCCGCCTCCAAGTCCAAACACAACTTGTTCTTTACCATCAACATCTGTAGAGCCATTTTTACCCAGTTCATTACCGCCAAAAAAGAAAACCATTCATCCTGTTGAAAGAAGTTCCTCAGTTGTATTACAATCATCTAGAAATCCCTGGGTCTCATTTGATGAGCTACCAGATAAAAGCCCACTACCACATAAACAACAAAAACAAACTCAGACCGCAACTAAAACAACGCAATCAGTTTATCCTTATGTCAATCCAGAGGAGTGTAGTTGCGAGTGTCACACAGGGAAAAAGTAATCATATAGAAATAATAGGAGAATACTTTGATGGTAAGGAGGGGGGCACATCCTACAAGAGGATTCTCTGGTGTCACATAGGGAAAAATAATCATAGAAATAATAGGAGAATACTTTGACGGTAGGGAGGAGGGCACATCCCACAAGAGGATTCTCTGGTGTCACACAGGGAAAAAGTAATCATATAGAAATAATAGGATAATACTTTGACGGTAGGGAGGGGGGCACATCCTACAAGAGGATTCGCTGGTGTCACACAGGGAAAAATAATCATAGAAATAATAGGAGAATACTTTGACAGTAGGGAGGGGGGCACATCCCACAAGAGGATTCTCTGGTGTCACACAAGGAAAAAGTAATCATATAGAAATAATAGGAGAATACTTTGACGGTAAGGAGGGGGGCACATCCTACAAGAGGATTCTCTGGTGTCACACAGGGAAAAATAATCATAGAAATAATAGGAGAATACTTTAAAAAAAATAATCATAGAAATAATAGGAGAATACGGTAGGGAGGAGGGCACATCCCACAAGAGGATTCTCTGGTGTTACACAGGGAAAAAGTAATCATATAGAAATAATAGGATAATACTTTGACGGTAGGGAGGGGGGCACATCCCACAAGAGGATTCTCTGGTGTCACACAGGGAAAAAGTAATCATATAGAAATAATAGGAGAATACTTTGACGATAGGGAGGAGAGCACATCTTACAAGAGGATTCTCTGGTGTCACACAGGGAAAAAGTAATCATATAGAAATAATAGGAGAATACTTTGACAATAGGGAGGAGGGCACATCTTACAAGAGGATTCTCTGGTGTCACACAGGGAAAAAGTAATCATATAGAAATAATAGGAGAATACTTTGACGGTAGGAAGTGGGGCACATCCCACAAGAGGATTCTCTGGGTAACTAAAAAACGCAATCAGTTTTAATGATTAAAACCGTAAAGTTAGCACTTAAAAAGGCCAATTTCTTGCATGAATTTGATTATAATACAAAATTGATTGAAATTGTGAAATCTGTGATATTTTCAAATTGTTTAATAAAGACATCGAATATGCAATGAAAAAATAATGTTGGTGGTCTTGAAATAACTCTGAAGGTTAAACCTAACCCCAGTCGTTTTTTGAAAGTAACTAAAAGATCACGCTATTACGAGCGATTACACGCTACTATGAGCGAATGATGCAAATGAATGCAAGTTAATGGAACCTTAATATCAATTGTAAACTGTAAGTCTTATATGTTTATGGTGAACGAGGTTTCATTTATCTACAATAATTTGGACCATTGGCTAGTAGTTGCTCGTACTACAAGTTCGCGCGTACTCGCTTCCAAAGGACGACCGACCTAAGGGATTCATTGAAATCAGCATGACATTGGTTAGAACAAAAGAATTGAATCTCCAACAGGATCCGATATATTTATTAAAGTAATTAGACCGTTCTTTTTTTTCTTCTTCTTAAACTAAACGCCACTGTTACGTGACTCTTACCTAGTCAACATTGTGTTACCCTACTCAGAGTAACACAACTCAAGTTTTGTAGAGAGCCATATCATATGCAAATTCAAACCCGTTAGAGTGTCACTAAAAAGTCTCGTTGCTATAGGCAGTGTGGAGGCCGGAGACCATGTCGTCACCTTATTTCAGAAAGGGTCTAACTCGAAATTTTTCAAAATCGTTTTTTTTGTCCCATATAATGTAAAATATTAAGGCGCGTCTAATAGTGTGATCAGAATTGAGTTATTACAGTTTTCTCTAGAAAGCCAATTTTATTTGTTTCTACAGGGTGTTTCAAAAGATTATGCAAAACAAGAAACCACGTATAGTAGAGCTCAAATAAAGGCCACTTTGCTTAATAAACCCCTATACGGAAATGGACCCCAAGGTAGCTAGGGACAGGGGCGGATTCAAGGCTATATCTTAGGGGGCGTTGCAGCACTCCCCAGAACTTGGGGAGGGGATACTTCCGGAAGGTATGGAATACCCCCAGGGGTTCGGAGCCGCCGCCCCCGGGGAAAATTTTGAATAATTAGAATTGTCCTGTGCTCATTTTTTGTGATTTTAAATGGTCAACGGTTGGTTTTAGACAAGAGCTATTCCGGTCTTTTTTGTAGCAAAACAAGTTTTAGAAGACATGTCAATCATGTCATACCTTAAAATACCAAAAAAATAAGCATCAAAAAGTTTTAGCCATTTTCATTTCATGATCCCCCATAACTCCGCTCCTGATCGGGGGAAAAGTGCCAAATACTCACCAAAGAAGCATGATAACAAGCATAGACGTCATGCAAAAAATGAAGTCAATCGCAAAATAATTCGATTTTTAATAATTATTTTTCGATTTTTAAGGGCCACCTTTGGGTGGCCCTAGCTACCTTGGGATTCATTTCCATATAGGGGTTTATTAAGCAAAGTGGCCTTTATTTGAGCCCTACTATACGTGGTTTCTTTTTTTGCATAACCTTCTGAAACACCCTGTATACTGCCTTTAATTTGTTTATAGCATGGAGGATCATTATAGACTTGGATCTATTTGTTAATACAGTAGGGATCCAATTGTGTAGCTGTAAAGAGCCAAACTTTGATGATTTCATGCATTTCTAATGTATTGCTAAAGACTTAGGCATCCATTTCAAATTAGATCTCTACATCAGCATTGATTGAAACGGTTCCTTATAGGTACTAAAACGAAGACCTTTTTTGAAGGGTTTTTACAAAGAATAAAAGAGATTACAGATTATTTTAGAAGTAATAAAATATTCCTCCTTATGTCTTATTTTAAATGAAAATTAAGTGAAACCTTTAATCCCAAAAGTCTGCAAGATATAAAAGAAAACGTAAAATATTTCTTTAAAAAAAAAGACGTTTTTTACTCTCCTGTAAAATTTGTTTTTGTTTTTTACTTAGACCCCTTCTGAAATAAAGTAACTATGTAATGCAGATAATCCTAGTTAATACGATCACCCTGTAGAACAAGAGAAAAATATTTTCTAATTTTTAATTTTTCTGTTGTCTTTATGATTCTATTGGTATCCTTGACGTTCGTATCGTATCTACAGGACGTCAGGACACTGCTACTATTTCTTCTCCGCTCTCCTTTTCTTATCTCTCCTAGTTCGTATTTTTAATTGGGACCTTCAATATGGTTAATTAAATTAATTATTTGTGTTGTTGTTTATTTATTGATGTTTTATTTTTAGTGTTTTATGAAATAGAATTTTTTGGCCCACAAAATTAATTTAAATTTATATTTTTTAAAATAAGTGTTTCAGTAGTGTGGAAGATATACCGATTTGTTCTGTATTCGGGGTTTTATCAGTTAACTCATCAATTGTAGTCTTGCATTTTTTAAACATGTAAATATTCTTACAGCAACGCGTTTTAGTGATAAAACAATTTTACGCCAGAGGTTCTGTGTCAGTTATCACTGATATTTATTTCGATAGGTATGTGCAATCTGTTGTGCAAATCGATCTATTCAACATATCGAGATTTCTATAAAAAATTCTCAAACTGTAAGTTTGAAATTCGATTTCAGACAGTGGCGCAGCAAGTCAACCCCTAATTCAATTTCATAAAACACAAATGTTATCGTTGTTAAATATTTAGAGTGCTATTTTTTAATTAAAAAAAATATCTTTAATACAGAGTAAAGTAAGGTTTATATTAGCCAGCGTCAATAGCACGTTGAATACACCAGTTCCCGTTCGATCACTGAAGTAAAGGAACGTCCGGCGAGGTTGTACGGGTGTCCACGTGGGTTCGTGCTCTCGTGATGCTGGCTATTTTTCCAGCCCAACCCAGGCAGGGTGAGGTCAATGTGGGTAGCTGGTTTGCATGTTTCCAGCGAATGGAGGGTGAAACCCCCGTCTTGAATGACGAGTAGATGTTAAGGAGACGTTAAGCCACATTTTTTTTTAAAAAAAAGTTTATATTCTGATACAGGTTGGAACCCCTAAATTTTTTTGACAAAAAGTGTCGATTTCTTGAAAAAGTTACTTAGAATGGTAGAACTATCTTTTATTAAAATAAATGTTCAAATACAATGAGGACTAACTTTCCAATTCATTTATAAAATAATCAGGGGCGAAGCTAGAGGTTTCATGCTGAATTTTGTTACACCCTGTAAAAGGGTCCCCGTTTTTATTTTTGAGTTAAAATTTTACTTATAGTGGTCCAAAATAAGGTTTTCAATCTACTTAATTCATCAATAGTCTACAAGTCATTTTTATTAGTGTTGTACGATGACAAAGTCAAATCCCGTTTTTTTCTGGAGGAGGGATATATTTCGAAAAAAAATTCAAGAACTCTTGATTTCGTAAATTATTAAAATTCAGAACCTGACTGGTTCTCAAATTTCGCTTACATTTTCTCTTTTTCAAAAAATATTTTTTTCTCATTTTCATTGATTAATAGAACGTTGTCTCTTATGTATCTACTAGTATTAGCGTTAAAATAGTTCGTTTCGATTTTTTTAAAAGATCAATTTGTAATATCTACCTACGCTTTAAACCTACTAACTTGTTGAATGATTGTTAATATATTTTTTAATATTGTTATTTTTAAACATTTTAATTGTTATTTAATAAATTTAAATCAAATTTCTTGTTTAGTTTGAACAGCAATAGAATTCATTTTAAAACATCATTATAAACCAGGAAAAATAACGAATATTCAGACTGTGTGACAATATTCTTTATTTTTCCAAAGTAAGTTTGGAATAATCTTTAAAAAAAGTACAAAATTTTTGATCTGGATTCTTTTTAGATCAGGATCGCATACACCGCTGAAACACATATGTATTTCTTTATTTCAAATGGTAAACTAGGTATCTGTTTTCTAAAGCAGTTGGTTAATCATCATTATACTCTAAAGTAGATGAACTTCCCCCAAACCAGACAGGTTGGGAAACGTTTTGTTCGGCCATGCCTCTATGATGAAGTTGTTTTTCCGGTAAAAAACGAAGTTGATCCGGTAAAAACGTTTTTACCGGTCGCCATATTGAAAAACTCAGAGAGGTTAAGAAACGTTTTGATCGGCCATGCCTCGATGATGAAGTTCTTTTCCGGTAAAATTATAACTTTTCATTTCGTTTGTAATGTTCAATATAAGCGTCAAGATGAACCCATTCAGAATTTATAATGTAAAGGGGCGTGGGGCGTGGGAGGCTATTTCAAGAAAAGGAGGCGCGGTACCAAAAAGTTTGGGAACACCTGCTCTAAAGGCTAGGCCTTGTCACTGGAGTCACTCTTCCCCATCTCTAGCGATACATTTCAGTGAATTGAATGACGAGCATCTCATGGTTCCTTGGAAATATTGTTTTCTAGGTCGTCCTCTGGTTCTCTTCCCTGTTACTTTTTCTTCGAAGATTGTTCTGATCAATTCATATTATCTGATGATACCAATTATTTTTCTGGATTTTTCTAGTTGATTCATCCAGTAGATGTTGGTTTTATCTGATATTACACTTGTTGACTAGTTCAATGTTGTTAACTTCACCTATCTGTTTTCAATCTTATTTTTTGTTGATTACATTCTTGATTGATGATTTTTTTATTTTATTTTTTATCAATTTATGAGTAATATGTTCTAGGAGACTTAGACATGGCTGTATTAATTAACTCTTTAGCAAGATAAATGTCATAAAGTAAGTAATGAGAATTTAGATTAATTTGTATCTATTTTGCTGATTTCTAAGAAAAGTTTAATATTTCAACGTCAGTGTCACGCGTCTTGTTAATAGTATGATACAATTTCTTCTGAAATTATAAAAATTGGTTTAAATCATAATAGATGGATGAGCAGTTTGCCTGGTCTAGTGGATATCATACTGGCATTTCACTCGAAGACCCGGGTTTAATTTCTGGCGGGGTTGGAAAATTTTCGACCAATAATTCTTTTTGGATAATGGAGTAAAATCCAAAAAAGCAACTAAGCATATCGGATAATATATTAAGATTGTAGAAGATAAAGTCAAATCATTTCCATTTCTTGTATTAAGTGTCCCAAAGGTTTTCTTGTTTTGATACAATTAATATTAATAGTCTTGTATGTGTAATTTGTATAGCAGGGGAAAGTGAGGGAAATTCGAATCCCGAAGGGTAATTATTTTGTACAGACAGTTGTTTTTAGCAGCAATCAAAAAGAGTTTAGATTACAAAATGTATTTGTTTAAAATACGAGAGTAAATATTTTTGCTTAAAGGAAAAAAAAATTTTTTACTAAAGGTCTATTATTCGGAAATATCCCATTCCTTTTGATCCTATTAACCCTGAGACAAACATATATCCCTAACTTTCACAAAGTCCCATTTATAGGTAAACTTTTATGCGAAGAGTAGAGGAGTTGGTATGACAGGGGGGTACATCCGAAAGTTAGATATCGCACGCACTTTCCCAGAAACTCGGAGCTGTCCAACATTCACAATTTTTTTTTACTTTCAAATAATAAATTAAATGCACAAACTGACTATCCTTTCAATATAAAAAATGGCAATGAAAAGTTTTATAAAATTAATCACAGTTTTCAATTTTACGAAAAATTCAATATTACCTACGTGATTTTACAAAACAAACAAACAAACAACGTCTTTTTTGGAGACAGATTTCAGTTTCTAAACGATCGTCATGGCGTTGTTCAGATTTACCCACCGTTCGGAATAACTCAATCCAACTCTTCTGCCATACAAATTACAAGTACAAGACTAGTAATATTAATTTGTAGTTTATTGTGAAATGGGTTCTAGGTTTAAATAATATTTACTTTTCTGTTCAAATGATGCGCTATCCTATTTGCTATTTTCTAGAACTGAAATCTAATATACTATCTTTTGTAAATAGTTCTATTAAAAATACTTATTGTAGAAAAATTATTATTTGCTTTTTGAATTTAATTATTGCTAATATTTTAATTTAATTCTAAAATAGTTATTATTTTAAATTTTTATTGTTTTTAAAAAGAAAAAAATGAAAATATAAATTTCACTACTGTTAAAAATAAAATTGAGCTTTTCGCATTTATTTTCTCACCAATTAATTTTCATTTTTAAACTAGAAATCTTTATTTTTTGAGATTAAAGATAACGCGGACTTTCAGAGGACTATTTCAATTACGCGTCACAGTTTTAAATTGCGATGCTGGTAAGAAAATTTAAATGTGTGTATACCGTTTTTATGGACATTCGTCCTTTTTTACTTTTTCTTCTATAGATTGTAGTAATTGTGCTACCAATTTTACTTTTTTGGCCTAAAAAAGCATCTGACGAGAACCCGAAACACAAGATAAAATTCTAATGTTATTTTGGGCCAAATTAGAACTGAAATTTGGACCCAAGAGGGCCACCCAATCAACTATTGATCTTATTTCTCGATATTATCACTAGGAGCCCCAGTTTTTTTTTTTTTTTTTTAAATATAAAATAGAACCCTTAATTTTTACATGTGATGGTGTTGTCAGAGTGATTTCGGTTTTATGGCGTAATTGTATTTTAAGGAGTCACACATTTGAAATTGAACCCTTCGAATTGCGAGTTTTACCCGGTTCTACCGGTTTCAGTATTTTAAATGACCCGTCTATATTTCAGTATTATTTATTTATCATATGCTTCTTTACTATTCATCAGAGAGAGTTAATATATGATGTAAAGTAGATCAGGAGATCAATAGACGATATTTTCTTCCATAGTAAACCAGATTGTTTCAGAACAAACCAATCAACTCCTCCGCTGTATTCTTGCTTTACTTAAAGTTGAATTAGTAACATCTGGAACTGATCTCAGAAACCGAGTTGTTAAGAGCATTGACTGTTGGTCCGGAGGTTGTCGGTTCGAATCCCGCCCTTAGCGAAAATTTTCTGATCGAATTTTCTTGTTTTCGGAATGGCATCGCTGCAAAAGGAGTGCCCTGAAGTAATGCGAAAGCGGTTCCGGGGCATAACTTTTTATGCCCCGGACACAAACCTCAAAGAAGACAAAGCTCAAAGGTAGAAGGAAAACAAATCCCCCTAATGTTTGTCGCCTGAGGTGTTATTATTTTGGCACGGATCGTACAGCGTACATGTGGGGGTTAACTAACATTATACCCCAACAGTATTGTCAATAGAACCCTTGCTTCGAATATTATCTATGCGCAAATTTCAATTTAACATATCAATAAAAATTTTGCTTCTGATCTGCGAGTATTATTCTGTGTTATCAGTTTCAATTTAACATATCAATAAAACTTTTGCTTCTAATCTGCGAGTATTACTCTGTGTTATCAGTTTCAATTTAACATATCAATAAAACTTTTGCTTCTAATCTGCGAGTATTACTCT